>QXTE01000255.1:1458858-1469576 GCA_003942145.1 Platysternon megacephalum
CCCCTCCTGCACCCCAACCCCCTGCCCTGAACCCCCGCCACACCCCACACTCCAACCCCCTGCTCTGAGCCCCCTGCTGCACCCTGACCCCCTGCCCTGAACCCCCACTACACCCCTCCTGCACCCCAACCCCCTGCCCTGAACCCCCTGCCGCACCCTGCACCCTGACCCCCTCCTGCACCCCTCACCCCAACTCCCTGCCCTGAGCCCCCGCCACACCCCACATCCCTCCTGCGCCCCCTGGGGGCAGGGAGGGGGCAGAGTTGGGGTGGGGATTTCGGGGAAGGGGTTGGAATGGGGGCAGGGAAGGGGTGGGAAGAGGCGGGGCAGGGGCAGGGCCTCATGGAAGGGGTGGAGTGGGGGCGGGGCCGAGGGCGGCGGGGGGGAGGTGTCAGTAAATGCGGCCCTCGGCCCAATGTACTAGTCCTCATGTGGCCCTCGTGGTCATTTGAGTTTGAGACCCCTGATATATAGCATTTCAACAGGTTGACACTGAGAGACTTGGGGGAGGAACGGGTGAATCAATAAAAGCCATAATATTTCCATTTGAGCTTTATGTCCAAAGAAAACAATAATGTACTTAAAAAAACACCACTAAAGGAAAAGCAATTAAAGGATATAATTCGGTTAAGCCTCAAGAAAACCAAATTTCATTCCGCATCTTTTGAGGAAGACTGTACTATGTTCAGCAATTTGTGGTTTTGTTTATATCCATGGAAAATTCAAGTTTTCCAGTATTTATGATCACGCCAGTGGCCAGAAACCATCACCAGCCAATCAACATCCCTTTGATTCCTGCGGTGGGATAGTGGGTTGGCCTGCATTTCATTCACCTCCGTCCCTCTCTGTGGTTAGGGAAACACACCTGGAGATCCTGGCTTGATTTAAGCCAATGACAAGACTTCACCCTTGCTGTCTGGCAGGGGGAGGAAGAAAAATAGGGAGAAGCTCTAGAGCAGTGGTTCTTAACCCAGGGTGCACACACCCCCTGGGGGTGCAAGATGCCCTTTCTGGGGGTGCGAGACATGCCAGATTTTTTTTAGTAGGTAAATCATTGAAAACACAAGTTAAGCACAGGCACGTAACTACAACTACTTTGTTTCATCAAACCTATGTATTTATTATTATACAATTTTTAACGATTACTGTAATATACAAACAAAAAATTATTTTCAAGTTTTTAAGCTAATTGTAGTGAAATTATCTCACTACAAAATACAGTGTACCTCCACGTTGCGGGGTATTTCTTGACGCATGCACAGATGATGATGTGGCAGCACCGTGGCTTTGTTTGAATTCAGTTAGCCGCTATCTCTTTCATTCTATAGTAATGATATATCTAGGTTTAAAGAACTGACTTATCAACGATTTTTGATAAGGGGTGCGAGAACATATTTTGAGAACCAAAGGGGTGCAGGCTGCAGTAAAGGTTAAGAACCACTGCTCTAGAGTCTTCCTTGAAAACTTCTAATTCGTGGTTAGAAGTGTCTTTTACAGCTATCCCATTCCATCTACTCCAAAGCAAACTGAATGAAAGAGGTGTTGTAGAGAAAGGCCAAGAGGATTTGCAGTTGCGTATATTCAAGCAACCCAAATCCTGTTAGTAAGATTACTAATTGTAATGAAGCCTGAAGGTTCAACAGATGAAACAATTTTGGACTTCTAGAAGGAGGAGTTGGAGTCAGAAAGATGAGAAAGTAACTGAGGCACTAGGAATCTGAGAAAAAGGATAGCAGCTGGTCGGGATGGAGAGTCAGTGCCTTTGTTAACACTCATGGCATTATAACATAATAGAAAGACATTAACCAATTTCAGAAAATGTAACAGCAGTTTGTCAGAACTAAATGCTGTTCCTTTAAGAAACAGAAGGGGAAGAGAGTATAAGAATACACAAGTCTCCAGAGCATAAGCATATCACTATGCACAGGAAGCAGAACTAGACAATGAAATGGCTTCTGTTTTTACAGCTTCAAAAAGATTTCTTCATGTAAGTGGAGAAAAAAACAACAGATTTTTAAGCTTCTAAATCATTCGTCTTCAACTAATCCAACTGTGCATCAAGACACTAAAATACTCCCTCCTTTGAAGGGGCTGAGCAACCTGCCTTCAGCAGCACTCCATGATTAAGGAAGCCAACACTAGTAACATGAAGCTTTTAAAGCTTTCAAAGCACCCTAAAAATTGTCTCCACAGAAGGAACACAGTATTACAGTTAATAAGGAGAGTGTGTATGCAGGGTGTCCCACAGGATTCTTGGGAATCCACATTTGAGAATGTGTATTTATTCACATGCAAGAAATATTAATGTGGAATTAAGGTAGTAGGCACTCAGTACTGCCCTATTCTCCTTGTGCCCTTCCAGGACATTTGAGTTTAATTTCCAAAACTCAAATATTGGAGAACCAGGAAATGTTCAAGTTAAAGTCCCCTGTAATGAAGATTAACATTATGTGAAACAAATAGGCAGCTTTGGACAACCATAAAATACTGAGTTATGTGACACTTCCCACACAACCTTAACTGCCCCATTCGATTCCTGCTTTAAGGAGTCCATCAGTGACATCACAGGACCTTACTCCTCCCTATGCCCTTGCCAGCCAGTTGCAAGTATTCCCCAGATCAATGGTGCTGCACAATGAAGGTCCACTGGACTGGACTGTATGATAAGGGGTTCTGATTTGGAGTTTAGTTGGGCACTGAAAACAGCAGGGTTACTTTTCCCATTCTTATTGTCATCCCCATGCAGGCAGAGTTAACTTTTACTCCTCACATAGTACAGTGTAACCGTAGCTCTCAAAGACCAAATTAAAAAAAAAAAAAAAGTGTCCGTATTCCTATGTGGTGTATACTAGTCCCACATTTTACAGTTCGAGTACATGGCTTCCTCATTTTTATTTTTAGAAAATGTACTGTACTATCAAATAAACATTCTAAACTGTACCAGAAAATTATCTATACAGTAACTCCTCACTTAAAGTTGTCCCGGTTAACGTTGTTTTGTTGTTACGTTGCTGATCAATTAGGGAACATGCTCGTTTAAAGTTGTGTAATGCTCCCTTCTAACCTCGTTTGGCAGCCGCCTGCTTTGTCTACTGCTTGCAGGAAGAGCAGCCCATTGCAGCTAGCTGGTGGGGGCTTGGAACCAGGGTGGACCGGCAGCCCCCCTATCAGTCCCCGCTCCCCTAAGTTTCCTGTGCAGCAGCTGCCTGCAGTTCAGCTGTGTCCCTCCCCCCACTGCCATGTGCTGCTACTGCCCTCTGCCTTGGAGCTGCTCCCCAAGACTCCTGCTTGCTGGGGGGGGGGGGGTTAAGAGGGAGGCTAATGTCAGGGTGTCCCCCTCCCCCCTGCTCCTGCACCCCGCTTACCCCATCTTCCATAGAGCAGGCCAGGACTCAGGACAGAGGGAGCTTGCAGCAGCTGCCTCAGCAAGCTGATCTAATTAACAAGGCAGTGTACTTAAGGGAAATGCGCATATCTCCCTCCATTCCTGCTGCCTTGTGTAAAGAGAGAGTTAACCCTTGAGGGCTCAGCCAATTGCTAGTTCATCATTTAGCAGTAAGGGAAATATCCCACCCTCTGACTCCTCCACCTCAACCAAGCTTCACAATCATCATCACTGTGTACCAGTATTAAATTGTTTGTTTAAAACTTATACTGTGTATATATATATATATATATGTCTTTTGTCTAGTGAAAAAAATTTCCCTGGAACCTAACCCCCTCATTTACATTAATTCTTATGGGGAAATTGGATTCGCTTAACATCGTTTCACTTAAAGTCGCATTTTTCAAGGAACATAACTACAACGTTAAGTGAGGAGTTACTGTATTAGAGAAAGGTGGGCGCTCTGCCATGGTTAAGACTGAGAACTGCTTTCACTTATGAATTTAGGAACTTTTCTAAAATCCTCCAAGGTTTCCAATACAAATTTTTCATGTGTAGCAGAGGATAGTTTTCTGTCCAAATCTACAGGGATCCATAAAATCAGTTTTTGAAATATGAGATGCAAAAATAAGGGTTAGTCATGGTTTGTAAACCATTTAAACTACCTTAATTTTTTTAAATTCTTCTTGTGTACCTTTGAGTCCCAACTTTTGCCAAGGAAAAATACGTGATTTCTTCACAGACAGAATAAGGAGTAAAGGCAAAGCTTATAATGAAATACCGATTGCAACCATACAGATAGATCTCCTACTGAGTGGATTTACATTCATTTTAATTTTGTGCAACCTGTAATTCAAGAACAGCTGAATCACATTTTTCATGCATTGGCATCTGCCTGCATTCTGCAACAAATCTGTTGCTACTAACAACAATAATTACCTCAGCTACACAAAACTAAGTTTCTAGGAACAAATCTTGGTCCTTTTGCTCTAAAAATATAGGCATCTACCTCTACTAAGGGATAAAGTTACAGAAAGACCCATATGTCCTTCCTAAGCTGCACCAGCCACCAGAGAATAAACTGTTTGTCATAACAATTACAATAAGAACTTTAATAACATTGTTTAATTTAATTACAATCTATATTCATTAAATAAAGAATAAGTTTTCAATTAGATATTACAATGTGGAAAAACTGATGTGATACTAGCAAAAAAATTTTGAGCTAGAAACAGACACTAGTCAAAATTTTTAGATCAGGATAATTTTGTGATGACTTATAACTTTAAAAAAAGTGTTCTCAAATTGACTATAAACTTTTCAAAAAGATTCTCTTTTGCTTTCAGAATAAATCTGGCAATTTTCAGGACAAATTAATTTGCTAGCCAAAGTTGGAAGGGCATTAAAAATAGGAGTTTATAATGGAACCTAGTCACAAATGTATACCCCAATCCTTCAAACACAAGTATAATTTTACTCATATTAGTCCCATTGAAGTCAATGGGACTACTCACATGAGTAAAGTAATTGCAGGATTGATGTCTTAATGGAAGAGAGAATTCTCTCTCTTTAAAGGATGTGTACATGGTACAATTAAAGAGTCCATTTACTTCACTGGAAATTTTGAGTGAACAAATACATTTAAAAAGTGACCTGAAAGGCATTTTACCTGATGAGATCTGATTTCAGCATTTTGTGTTTCTTCTAAACAACTGATGACATCATGGACATCTGAAACAGCTGCATTTCCAAAACCACCCTGTGTATTAGTGATGTTTTCAGCTGTTGCAATATGCAGTAAACAAGATCCAAGATGCAATTGTCAGCAAGAACTGAAGTAGTAACTGATTTTCAACTATTTCAATAGAAAATGTATTTAGGTCTGACCTTGTTCTCCTTGTGTACCCCAGACACTATATACACACAAACACTTAAAAACATGTGTATAATAATATATATAAAATATTTAATATGTCTGTATGTAGTAAGTTCATATATTTTTTTATTTACTGTTCGTGCGTCTTTTGTTTTCTGTAGAGTTAATTGCTTTATGAAATAGTATGAGAATACAACATTTTAAATTTGGACATCTGCAATAAAACTAAACAATAATTTTACTACTCTGAAGATTCTGCCTTTTTGTCTGGTTTTGGTTATAGAAAAGTAAGTTCATACAGAAAAGTGTGTAACTTATGTAGGACAGCTGGAGAGGGAATAAAGAGTTAACCTCCACTTCTCCCCCAGTATTTTTTTTAAGCAAACATGTGTTCCAATATCGCTGCAATGCATTATAGTACCACAGAAATCTTGGGATTAACTAAAGGGCATTTTTTACCCCTTCTGTAGAGAGAACCTAGCTGCATCACACACACAATGAATTCTATCTTCAAAGAGGAGGTGGCAAAACATACTAGTCCTGTTCCTTTTGTGATTCACAGAGCAGCACAGAAATGATTCTAGATGAAATGCACTTATTGCCCTACTGACTAAACTATTACAGTAGTTGCAGTTTACAGTATGATATCTAATGGTTAGTTCAACATACACACTGTCAAACTGCAAAGAGCCTAACTCCAGCAGATGAGCTGCCAAAGTCACCCTACCTTCAGAGGCAGTCCTTCCTGTAAGCTACTGACAAATGCCACAACATGTTTTGACAGCATTAGCATATGAACCTCTGCCATAAGACTAAAAACAACAGGCATCACTGTAAACAGTATGAGTTAGCAGATGGCTACAGGAAAAACAGTACCAATCAAGTTCAAAATGTCTCATAATGCAGTCATGTGAGTCATTTTGCACCTACAAATGTAATGCTATCCAAGAATACTCTTTGGTAAACACAAGGTCACTTGCACTGACATTAGTCAAAACCAGATTTTTGATTACCACATATGTATTAAATTCCCAAGTGTTCAAAAATACTATTTTGCCTTTTTTTAATTACATAGGTGAAGAGCCTCTTTACAACAAATTTAGGAACCAGACTACCAAATGCAGTCATCACAGATCTCTAAGAAACTGACTTACTCATTAGTCTCCATTATGTAGCAAATGTCATTGCTGTAGAGATGCAGAGTGCTTAGCAAAGACAGAATGTTATTCATATAGATGTGATACACTGATTAGAGGACTGCAGCAGTCGCCATATAAAAATGGCATCATATACATGGCCAGGAAGAACAACAGATCATTAGAAAATATGAAACTGGCTATGTTTTTTAAAATGTACTTACACATTTCTATAATGCCCAAAACACCTCCAACTTTCATCTACACCAGACAATTTTAGAAAAAATTCCCACTGCTGTTACCACCAGACCCATCATTAGCACCAGCGGGAGCCCTAATATAGACACGGCTCTGGCAGCTCTGTTTTTAACCATTGTAGGGCTTTGTTAACACAGTGGCAAAAATGCTAGTAAATGCCAGAACCTAATCTATGCTAATGCTCCCACCAGTAAAGAACCAGGGGGAGCACTGATGCAATTTTTGTTAATGGACTGTTTTATAATACTTAAATACTGCACCTACAAATGTGTTTGCTGTGGAGAAGGGACTGTTAAATTTCAATTTTGAAATTATGCCCTTTTGGAAAGGCAGCACTTCAGTACTTTTGATGTTCATGAGATTCAGTTTCCAGTGCTTTCAAACCAGTGTATTTCAACAGTGTAGCTACAATATGGCTAACAGAAGGGCAAGCTGACCCAGAAAGCTCTGCCACCTCTGGGTGGAAAGGCATATGTTTCATTTCCATGCCCATTCAGACCTTGGACAGTGAATAACAAAAAGCGGCCCCAGTTTTGATGTGTGTGTATCCAGTAGTGTAACTGGACTGAACCCATAAACTCATTTTACGTAATCCAAATATCCATCACTTGGTAATAATAGCTTTTTGTCGTCATACACCCAGGATAAATTAATATGGGATTTTTTCCAAAAGCACCTAAGGCTGACATTTTCAAGAGACTAAGGGAATTAGACACTTAAATCCTCTTGAATTTCTAGTGGATTTGAGTCCCTAACTCTTTTGGGAACCGTTGAAAATCCCAGCCTGAGGCACCTTTTGAAACTCATTAACTGTGGGTCCAAAGGATAAAATCTCTTCAAACTTGTTTCCCTCTCAATACTGCAAAATGGTTACAAATTTAATCAATTTATTTAACAAGGAAAAGGCGAGAGAGGAGCAGATTTTCACATCAGGCACTTAAATATACAAAAATTAATAGTTTCCCAGTAGACAAAGATGCCTTTGCCAATGAAACATCCCCCTTTGCCCTTACTTCTTATTCCAAGTACACTTTGACTGTTTTGTATCATTCATGGTGACACAACATTAGATACATTTGCAGAGACAAAGAGTATTTTGTGCCAGAGAAGAGATTGAGGTTAAGCTCAACAAGTTACTCACTGGGTCTGTTACGTATTCCAGAGTCTAATTCAGTTTCCCTGAAACATAACCTCTCTTTGGAAAGTAGAACTACTGCCCTATCACAGTCTACTCTCCCCACAAAGTATACACAGATGTGCAAGAAGAAACCACTGAACAAAAACCTGTGTGCTACTTTTGGCCGCAATGACTAGTACAAACTTATTCCCAGGAGAGATGGAGCAGTCATGTAGTTTCTGGCTAAATAACTGAAGGCTTAGTGAGTAACTATCTTCATTAAAGCCAACAAAATCCTTCTTCCACAGAGACTACCAGGCTAAGCAGCCTGGAAATGGGAGTCTAGTCTCTATTGCAATATGAGCCTACAGTGGAAATTGCACCAGTTGGGGAGGCAGCAGCAGAAGCTCCTCAGCTTCCCCCAAACAAGAGCAGCAGCTCCCAGAGGCACCAGCATCAGTCCCAGCTACTTTAAAGACAGGGTTTAACCTGCAACAATCTAAAACCTGGCTCCAGTCCCAGCTCCTGCTGGTGTCACTTTTATAAATAGCCCCAGACAAAGTCCCGCTGGCTCTTGGGGGCAGAGGGGGATGAGGGCTTGAGTTTAATGGACATAGGACAGACTCATTGTGCAGGGGTTGGGGGCCTCTGCATTGTCACATGCTAAAGAAGAGGGTCTCCGCTCACAGCCTGAGCTGCTTTCACTGACCCCCCTTCACAGCCTGCAGACTGCTTGGCCCACGGGTACTTCCCCCCACATTAATGTTCAGCAAAAACTCTGGGGAAATAAAGGGATAGAGAGCAAAAGGCACCCACACCAGTTGGGTACACACATACGGGCGGCAGGTACAGAGGACAGCGGGGCAAACACACACTAGGGGGCAGGTTATAGAGAGAAACCTGGCACCCACATGTGCGCATACACACACACACACACACGGAGATGCAGGGAGGTTAGAGGATAGCCAGGTGCACACACATTGGGGTGGGAGTAATAAAAGGCGGGTGCACACCACCAGTGTGTGTGTGTGTAAATAGTGGATAAGTACACACACCCGAGGGAAGGAGTATTGAGGACAAGTACACCACTCCAGGAAGGGTTAAGAAGGGTGGGTGCACATAATCCCCAGGGAAGGTACCAAGGGAGAGTGTGTACACGCACACGACCAAAAGCAAGAGAGATACCAGGGACAGATGTACATACACACCCACAGACCCCCTCGGGGAGGGCGGAGATACCAAGGGTAGGTGTGTACACCCCTTGGGGTGGGAGGATACCAAGGGTGGGTGTGTACACACGCACGCACCCTGCAGGTGCCAATGGCGCATGTACACTCACGCCTCAGGGGCACTGATGGCACGTGAACACACATCCGTGCACCAGGGAAGGGAGGACAACACACCAATGGCACGTATACACATACGCATGCCGGGGGGACCGATGGCATGTGTACGTACAAACACACGCCGGGGCTACCGATGGCACGTGTACATACAAACTGACACACCAGGAGTACCAATAGTGTATGTACATGCAGGCATGCATGGACCAGGGTACCAATGGCATGTGTACATGCACTCACCAGGGGTACCGACGGCAGGTGTACATGCAGGCACGCACGCACTGGGGTACCAGGCACCGACGGCAGGGGTGCGTCTACACACACACCCATGCCCCGGGGGCCACCGACGGCAGGTGTGTGTGTGTACACACCCACACACACCCATGCCCCGGGGGCCACCGACGGCAGGTGTGTGTNCCAGGACTCAGGACAGAGGGAGCTTGCAGCAGCTGCCTCAGCAAGCTGATCTAATTAACAAGGCAGTGTACTTAAGGGAAATGCGCATATCTCCCTCCATTCCTGCTGCCTTGTGTAAAGAGAGAGTTAACCCTTGAGGGCTCAGCCAATTGCTAGTTCATCATTTAGCAGTAAGGGAAATATCCCACCCTCTGACTCCTCCACCTCAACCAAGCTTCACAATCATCATCACTGTGTACCAGTATTAAATTGTTTGTTTAAAACTTATACTGTGTATATATATATATATATATGTCTTTTGTCTAGTGAAAAAAATTTCCCTGGANACTGCCCTCTGCCTTGGAGCTGCTCCCCAAGACTCCTGCTTGCTGGGGGGGGGGGGGTTAAGAGGGAGGCTAATGTCAGGGTGTCCCCCTCCCCCCTGCTCCTGCACCCCGCTTACCCCATCTTCCATAGAGCAGGCCAGGACTCAGGACAGAGGGAGCTTGCAGCAGCTGCCTCAGCAAGCTGATCTAATTAACAAGGCAGTGTACTTAAGGGAAATGCGCATATCTCCCTCCATTCCTGCTGCCTTGTGTAAAGAGAGAGTTAACCCTTGAGGGCTCAGCCAATTGCTAGTTCATCATTTAGCAGTAAGGGAAATATCCCACCCTCTGACTCCTCCACCTCAACCAAGCTTCACAATCATCATCACTGTGTACCAGTATTAAATTGTTTGTTTAAAACTTATACTGTGTATATATATATATATATATGTCTTTTGTCTAGTGAAAAAAATTTCCCTGGAACCTAACCCCCTCATTTACATTAATTCTTATGGGGAAATTGGATTCGCTTAACATCGTTTCACTTAAAGTCGCATTTTTCAAGGAACATAACTACAACGTTAAGTGAGGAGTTACTGTATTAGAGAAAGGTGGGCGCTCTGCCATGGTTAAGACTGAGAACTGCTTTCACTTATGAATTTAGGAACTTTTCTAAAATCCTCCAAGGTTTCCAATACAAATTTTTCATGTGTAGCAGAGGATAGTTTTCTGTCCAAATCTACAGGGATCCATAAAATCAGTTTTTGAAATATGAGATGCAAAAATAAGGGTTAGTCATGGTTTGTAAACCATTTAAACTACCTTAATTTTTTTAAATTCTTCTTGTGTACCTTTGAGTCCCAACTTTTGCCAAGGAAAAA
>QXTE01000255.1:1474052-1497566 GCA_003942145.1 Platysternon megacephalum
GGCAGCTGTGTCCGTACACACCCCCCCACACACGTGCCCCCGGGCCCCCGGCGGCGGGTGTGTGCCCAACCACACACCCATGCCCCGGGGGCACCGACGGCACGTGTGTGTGTACACACCCACACACACCCATGCCCCGGGGGCACCGACGGCGGGTGTGTGTGTACACACACACACACACCCATACCCCTGGGGCACCGACGGCGGGTGTGTGTGTACACACTCGCACACACCCACACCCCTGGGGCACCAACGGCGGATGCGTGTACACACACAACCACACCGACCCCGCAGCCCTAAGGCCGAGCGCGGCGGCCGCTCTTCCGATCCCAGCTGCCCCGGTCCGGCTTGCCCTCGGCGCCCCGCAGGGAGGCGCTGCCTTGGCCAGGCCGGCGGACTCACGTGGAGAGTTTCCTGGTCCAGAAGAGCCCCCCGGGCCACAGCTCCTGCAGCTGCACGGCCCGGCCCAGGTTGCCTTTGATCTGGGCCAGCAGGCGGCTCGCCTCGGCCTCCAGCCGGTCCCCGTACGGCAGCAGCTTGTTGTAGGCGATCTCCTTCTGCGGCACGAAGCCCGGCGCCTCCCCGGGCGGCCCGCTCCCGGCCATGGCTGCCGCCGGCGCCGTCCCCCGCTGCTGCTGCCGCCGCCCTCTGCGCCCGGCTCCGTCCTAACGAGTCACACAGCGGCTCCTGGTGACGAAGCAACCAACCGAGCGAACTGCCGCCTCCGGCTCGGGCCAGGTCACTTCCTGCGCGGGGCGGGGGGAGCGGAAGGGGGAGGTGGAGACGGGGGGCTGAGATAGCCCGGGGCAGGGGATGGGGGGCCTGGGTGGGGAAGATACTCGGGGAGGGAGGAGTGGGAGAGGCGCTTTGGGGGCCTTGGGGCAGGCACTCTGGGGCCTGAGAGGGGTAGGGAAGAGTGGGGCAGGCCCTGGGAGCCGAGGGAAGTCAGGGGCGGCACTCTGGGGGTCGGGGAGTGTGATAGGGAGACTTCAAGGTGAGGATTTGAGGAAGGAGGTTGGGAAGAGGCAGAGCTGAAAGGAGCTCTGGAGGGAGAGGCAGAGTTGGGTGTCTGAAGGGGTGCCAGGAGTAGAGGCTGAGACAAGTGTGATGGGGATTGTGCTGGAGAGGGACAAGAGAGAAGGGGATGAGTCACTGCTGACCTGCCCTAGAGCTCTGTCCGGTTTGGATTCATTCTGGCAATATTTAAAGTCGCTCTGGCTTGTTAGGAAGGCTTTTGCTGGGCATTTGAATGGGGTCATTTAAAATTTAACTTAAAAAGAAATCTTCATGCAAATTGTCCCACCCTGACAGCCCTTGACACAGAGTGTGGGAGAGGAATATTCATTCCTGCTTCTGTGGCATCCTTGCAAATATGGTATTAATGACCGCATAAAACTGTTGCCCTCATCTTCATGGCAAGTGAGGAAAAAGATAGTTTTCCTAATTACAAGCTGTACTGACGTTTTGTGCCAGAGCTGAAGGGAACAAGGGGATGGAATTTTGACTGAATGATCACACAAAGTATATTTTTAAGATATTTTAATTCCAACCAATATAAAGAGACAACTAAAAATGAAATATGCTAATTTGAGGACAATCTTGCTATTGAAGAAATCAACATCAGACATTGTAGGACTGCAGGATACATTCACAGTCTGTAGTAAATATATATATATAGAGAGAGAGAGAGCTGTGCAGTTGTCTTAACTAAGATTAAATGCCCAAGAGGTGTAATCACCTAGAATGTGACTGCACTAGTAGTGGTGGGATTTCACCAGTGTAAGAATCAGTGGTGCTATGCATCCACACTAATTATCCCATTTTGTGTGGATTTGTACCCCATGCTTACACATAGCACTTTAATCAACAATTGCAATTTCATGACCCTCTAGGTATCTGGTCTACAAATTCTCAGCACAGCTGACAAATGACTTGTGGGACATTTCAAAAGGCTTCTGTGTGCTCAAGGGAATTGTGGGAAAAGGGGGAACCATCCATGTAAGTACCTAAATAAGACTGATTTTCAGAAATGCCAAGTGCCTGTAACTCCGACTGATGTTCAAAATCCACTTTTTGTGGCTTCATGGTTTACCAAAAAGCAATTTAGCAAGTTTACCCTGATGTGAGGGCCAAAGTCACATTTGTCCTCCAACTTCTGTGAAATTGTTGGGGTTCAAAGGGAAATTAAATATTGGTGTTTCCCAGAAAGTATGAATTTTAAATAGGAATTGGGCATCCAAATCCATTAGGCATCTTTGACTTATAGTGTCCTCGGGCTATTCACTGACAATGCAAAAATCCTGGCTAATAGTTCATACTGTAATAATTCACAACCTCACAGGAGATTTTTCTGACAGACTTTGATCAAGTCCCCCTAAATAAAAGAGGTTGAAATAATTTTGTTTTTTATTAAGAAAAAATAAAAAGCAAGTCTGGCATTGGGAGACACTAGTACAAAATGGGTTGGATTAGACATTGATCTGCTGTGATAGGAGTTGTCACAGCGTAAACTGGTCCTTTCAGGGTAGTTGGGCTCAGCCTTACTTTTCCCAGGTGATGGATTTGGGCTGGTGGTTGGTCAGGTGACCAATCATCATGGGGAATGGGGGTGCTTCCTATAAGAGGAAGCCTGCTAAGTTAGAAGGAAAATCAAATAAAATTAATTTTAAAATAGTTTCTTTAGGAGGCACTGGTCTAGTAAAGAGCTGGAGAAGGTCTTTCCAAAGCGAGAGGCCTGGAGTGGGACCAGCTGAGATCTCTTGTTCAAAGGGAATTAAGGTACTGAGAGAGAGATGGTCCTTGCAGCTCTGATACAAGGGTAGTTGAAGGAGCCCTAATACAAAGGGAATTAGGAGGCCTTGAGAAAGGGTTGATCCAAGAGGAGGTAGCATAGCCTGAACACGATAGTATGAACAGTTGAAGGAGTTGACGCTCACACTTGCTTAGGGGCATGGGCTTGGGGTTCCAGCTAGGGTATGAGGAGAAAGTCCCATTTCTGTTGTCAATAGAGCAAATGGACTGCTGAGCCCAAGGGGGGTTCTAGAAAAGTACCTATATAGCCCACTGAGGACAAAAGCATTGTATGAGGTTTGATCCAGATGTCCTAAGGGGGACAACCAGTATGAATTCATTGGATGTCGGTCTTATTTTGTGGGACTTCTGGTTCCATTTCTCCCTGTGTCCCTTCCTTCCCCCCTGCCCTGAAGTAGGGGTGGACTTTCTAATTTGGCTAGAAAGCTAACTCTACAAGAAACATGAGAATTGGTCTATCCAAGAGTGGCAGATTGAAGCGCTAGAAGACCTGCAGAGAATGAGACAGTGAGTTAACTAGAGTGAAGAAATTGAGGCAGCAGTAGGGGTCTAATGTCAGATCAAGTAAGATTCTGTTACAGAGGTCCATTTAATTATTAACTTCTTCAGTCATTAAAGTGGAGTTCAAATGGTGCCTGATTCTGCCACTGACTTAATGAGTGTAGTTTGAAGCCTATGTTGAGTGTATGACAAAAGTAACTGGTAGCTGTTACAGCTAGTTGTAATTAATTGAAATTCCTTTCAAGAATTACATAATTATCAGACAGCAACTGCAAACTGATTAGATTTAAAGCTACTACTAAAGGTAAATTCAGTTTTCTGATCTTTACATTTGTACTAGTTCTGCTTATAAAGGAAAATGGCTGGTTCTGAATGCTGAAACAATGGGCAACAATTGTATAGCTATTGATACTGGAAGAAATGCAATAGACAACCTTAATTAAACATAAAATAAACAAAGACTATGATACTCAGAGATTGCTGTTTAATTTTCCAGAAGAAAAAAATCACACCAAATCCCTTCCTGACTCTTTCAGCATTGTCAATTTATATTTACTAACACTCCACAATAATAAAACAAATAGGCGCAGCAAAAAATGGTGTGCGTCATGTTCACATATGTATCTGTGACCAAAGAGGACAACTCTACTGGTTTGGCAAGGTCAAAAAAATCAATGCAGGCACTGTTAGTTTCTTTTAGAGAGAACTACAGACATATCAGTACTGTCACACTTTTCAAAGCATGCCTGTTGCTATAATCATAAGTATATAGGTCAACACTTTCAGACATGAGTGCCTAAAAGTAGGCATCCAAATCCATATTTATGGAAGTTCAGGGTGCTCAGCACCTCTGAAAATCAGACCACTTTATTAGGTGCTTAAATTATAGGTGGAACTGATAACAATGGCTACAGTTAAGACTACCTAACACTTTCTATTATAAGCCCATCTTTTCAGTTGCTTATAACTTTTCCAACTGTAACCATTTGGGCTGAAATTTTCCATGCTTATTCTCTGCCTTAAGAGAATTTTTTTAAAAAGCTTCAGTAAAAATGGCTTGTCCACTTCAGGGAATGAGGTGAGGATAAAAAATATTTTTGCCACTTTTAAAATAAATTTTCAACCATTTATTTGATGAGCTCTAGTGCCTCTGGGGCTTGGGGAGGGGGGGGGGGAAAGGGGATCAGAAGTATCCCCACATGAGGCAGTACTGTGCTTAAAGGTGTGGTTTCTACCAGAAAGAGCAGAAGAGAGTGATACTAAACAAACCAAGTGATTTATTTCTTTTCATTATTAAAAATACTTAATTATTAAAATTTGCTTTTCTTTAGTCATGGTATGTCTACTTAGTAAAAACCTCCTATGACTAAAATAATGTGTGTGGTGGGGAGTCACATCTCTGAACTGGCATTAAGAGAAAATTAATATTCCATCTACCATTCCTTGTTTCCCTGGCTTGTAATTTGTAGTAATTTTTGGTAGAAAATGGGTTGGTTTTCACCATATTAACACATTCCTTTCTCTCACACAAGATCTTGATTCTATTCAGTAAAGGCCAGTATTACCTATAGAAATCAGCCAACTCATCATACACATTACTACAAAACAAGTGGTAAGCCTTGTCTATTCTAGAAAAATAACACACTGCTGAAAAAGGAAGACAGCAAAGGATGCAGCTGAATACCATGGTGCTAACACAGTGTCGCTGCAAGTTTAGTCAAAGACAAGTAGTGTTCCATACTCATTCAGAAACTGAAGTTAAAAGCTGCATTCTAATGTTTAAGTATGAATCTAGTTAAAATGTAATTAGGTATTTTAAGAACTCTTTGAAGTTTAAAAATTAAAATGGTTCCTTTGTGTCCCTCTACCCAATTTTGATACTCTCCTTAGGAAACCCAAAACCGTAAGCCACTTCAGCAAGAGTGAGTTTTGCTGGCGCTTAAACTGTGTCAGCTTTTTGCCACACCAGTCTGTCCACCTCATCAGCAAACTCGAGATTTTGCCCATCTTCAACATACCTTGCAGGTAACATACAATGAACCCTAGTTCCTGAATTCCCCAGAGATGTATCTCTGCAGTGTCCAGTCCCTCTCATGGACACTCACAAAAATTAAGTTTGCTGCCTCCAAAGAGGCAATGCACACACCAGCCTGTTAAGTTAGCTGAGGATGAACTCTTGACTTCAGTATAGCAGCATTGAGATGGTTTACATAAAATAATATATGGAGATATACCTATCTCATAGAGCTGAAAGGTCATCAAGTCCAGCCCCCTGCCTTCACTAGCAGGACCAAGTACTGATTTTGCCCAAGGTCCCGAAGTGGCCCCCTCAAGGATTGAACTCATAACCCATATGCTCAAACCACTGAGCTATCCCTAAGAATGTTTATTAATAAAGAACATAGATTTAAGTGATACTAAGCAAGAGTAAAAGAGACAGATATGGTTACAAACAAAACAAAGTAAAACATGCTTTCTAGTGTCCAAGACTTAACTTTAGCAAGCTACTATCTTTGCCTAAACAGCTTTCTCACTTATATAAAGTTACCAACATCTCCAGCCCTTCTAGCAAGAGGAGCCAATGTTCACAGAATTAGAGGTGCTGTCTCTTTTGTTCCCGAAGTGATGGGTAAGTAAAATGTCTTTTTGCTCCCCTTATATTTTCCAAAGTTCATTGTCTTTGCCTCAAGAGTCAGAAAGATCCCCTGGTGGTTCAGACTTCAGTGCCCCCTCCCCCCCCATCACTGTGCTCACCAAGATGTTTCCTCCACTACTCATTAGTTTGATTTCTTTGTTTACCTTATATGTAAATGTACTTTCATTGTCCTCTGCCTGTGATCAAGCCAGGCAGACAGGTAATTCCACATTCCTTTGTCTAGGGCAAGCTTGGTTTATTCACTGCTGTCAAAACATATTAAGAACATATTTCCAGCATACATACATAACTCCTTAAACATACATCACACAATGATATTCATGGTCAGTGTGTCACCAGTTTTTATGATACTTTACAAGACATTAGCTAAATATTCTGACAATTGTGTTGAGTGTGTTAGGCCTGATATGAGTTACAGTATAGTGGGCCTTCTGCCAGTTGGCATGGAGGGACTTGGTGCCACACCAATTAAATTACATAATATGACAATCAGGAATATAGGTACATTGTGACTGGTTTATGCAAGAAGCAGTTTTCAGCGCAAGATAGTGTTTATGACATTTGAAAACTAGACATGATTTACTCTCAATGTTTGGATTTGAACTATAATTTTGATTACATTTTTGCTATTGGCAGGTATTTTCAAGTTAGTTTTAAAATTGTATTCTGTTACTTCAAATCAACAATATCACTCTACATAGCTGTCTTTGAAACTAGAATTAAACATTATTTTATCTATTGTACATAAACATACAAAACATTGCTAGCACCAAAACATAGAAATCCTGGTACAAATTAATTTGCCTTCTTGGCACTCACAAATGTGATCAATATTTTTCAAAACATTTGAAATAGGTAAAAAAGCAGTTTTAGACAACAATAATTCTAATTCCATTTCCATATGAGCACACACTGTGTTTTGCACAGTCTATCCATTTTAAATACATTGATTAATTAACTGTTAGAATTGTTTGGTTTTTACCTCCTTTCCAAAAAGGAAATAATTTTAACCTTTTTTCCCTAGTGTGCTGACACTAAACTGTTTAAAAAAGCAAAATGATACATTCTACAGAAATGTTTTACAGAGTCAAAAATAAATCCATGCTTCAGGTTTGTAATATGTCTTGGCTGCAGTTGGCACGTAAAAGCACATTTGGTTCCTGAGTCATATGATGGCTAGTATTCTGAGCTGAGGATCCATCTGCACTGCTTGCATCAACAGCTCTTATTAAGTGGGAGGAATATCAACTGAGAGCACATTAAATACGGTGCCACCTGTCATCTTTGGCTTTAAATCTTGAGAACAAATGATGAATCCAAGTTAAGTGTTTTAGCTGTGAAGGAACTGCAGACCCTCCATTCATGAGAAATTTCAAATTTTACCGTTGGCTTATATCACATCACCCACTGCTCACACATTCCTTTGTTGAATGGCTTGCTGCCTTAGATCAACTAACATTAGCATTGTCAACACCCTGTATTTAGGAAACTTGTCCCTGAGCCTAAAACATGACTATGATCTCAATCTGAAGCAACCAGCTTTCCCCACAGAGAATTTTTGTCCAGTGTCCAATCTCCCTTTCTAGAATAAGGTAAATGTGAAAATTGGTGATAGGCAAACTACTAAATATTTGGCAATTTGGATAAGCACCCTAAAATATGTGGGCTTATTGTATATGAACCACTAGGCCTCCTCCGACTGGTAATCTGACTACTGTACCTCAGAAGCCCCTCTCCAAAAAAACCAAAACAAGGCACGAGAGAGTATTTTGCTTTTTGATACTCTCAAAATAGTTGACCCCCAGATTTTCCACCATTCCTTTCCCCTCCACCAATATAGAAAAAAAAATATCACAAATCAAGAGCTCCAACAATCATTTATAACAAGGTGTAAATTTAAGCAGTATACCAGTATATCCCTGTGTGGACACTCATTCCATTAGATGCACCTTTCTTCAATTTAGCTTATATCATTTGGGAAGGGGTTCGAACTAAACCAGAAAAAGCCGCTCATTCTGGAATAAGAATTTCCACTGATGGGTTATTCCTATATAACTGGTAGAACTTTCCTTTGTAAACAAGGCTGAAAGCATGCATGTCACGCTGCCATCCTCAGCTTCACACTCTTGCTGGTTCTGTTTATCTGAGTTTGCTGAAGATTAAATTTGACAAGAACTCTGTGATTAAATAAAATAGATCACAAGATTCTCCTCAATTTCAATCCCTTCCCAGCTAACTGGAGTTAACAGGGGAGTGGAGAAATGACACTGACATATCAAGTACAGATCTACATCCACTACGCCTAGAAAACAAGACCAAAGTCATTGCTGGTGTAACGCCACTGAAATCCATTGTTACATCAGGATTTAATTTGTCTCTCCAAATTCTGGGTTTTTTTAAATAGACTTCCTGACTATTAGCTGTGATTTAAAAAGTGAAATTCTCTCAGAAGATAGATCAGAACTTGATTCTGATACTGTGCTCGCTCACTCTCTCCATTCATGAACCTCCCAGAGACGTCACTGGGAAATTTTTGTGCCTAGAGAGACAAAATATGGGAGCTGAGCCCCAGTAGGTGAGTTTTGCAGCTGAATTTTTACCAAATAACTGCTGCCACCACCGAATTATAGGGGCTGATTTCAAAAATCACATATGTTTCTCTGATATAAAATAAGCCCTCCAAGTTTAGGGAAAGAGGTGTCACATTTTTTAGCTTTTCAGCACTGAGAGGTTGGTTGCCTTTATGTCCCATCCACTTGCCAGACAGAAAGCAGCTGCAGGAAAGCATGTGATGGAAAGGACCTTGCCAAGGCCAATTCTAGGGATTCTGCTGTGCTAGGAAATCCAGGAAATATAGTCACTACTTAGCCTGCTGTCACGCACATAAAAAAATGATAATTAAATATTTTGCTGTTTCATGCAACTGCACTTTTTTGCCAATAAAGTAGAACTGGTTGTGGACCTGTTCAACCTTAATTGCATGGCTAAATACAGCTCTTCTATGTCTCTCTCTCTCTATCCACCCCCCACAAACAATGTATGTGTAACCCTTCTGCCCATCTGAGTTGGCAGCAACAAGGGCCGGGTTCAGTATCTAGGGGTTCCGTTTCAATAACACAATGCAAAACCGTCTCGAGCCCCCACCCAGTGACCTGGGACAATTTCATACCACCCCCCGGGTGCCTCTAAGAGGCAATACTTCCCCTCTCGCAAGCACGGAGTCTGAGTGTAGCAAAATCCTTTTAATAAAGGAGGGAAACAATGCGGCATTATATTGGGGAAACACAACAAACAGGATTCATAATACAAACCATGAGCAAAAGACCCACCCCCAAGTAAGGTTGGCAGTGTCCTTTTCCCCTCAGGGTCTGAAGTCCAACAACCCAAAAGATCACCCCAAAGTCCCAAAAGTCCAACACCTCTAAAGTCTCTTGAGTCCAACAACCCAAGAGTCTCTGTCCTTGGTCAGTGCAGCCCCAGAACTGCAGAGTTTTTGCCCCCCACAGCCTGGGTGGAAGGGGGGGGGAGAAAGGGTACGCAGGGTGTTAAGGGGCACCTTACGTGGTCCGAGGCCAACTGCCCCGCCTCTCCGTGGGGTTCTGCTGCCGCCTTCACCACGAGCCGCTCAACTCCACTATCCGTCCCGTGAGCTGCACCAGCCGTCCCACGAACTGCTCCGCTCCGCTCCACTCGCTGTCCCGCGGGCCACGCCAACCGCCCCACAAACTGCTCCGCTCGCTGTTCTGTGGGCCACGCCAACCGTCCCACAAACTGCTCCGCTCTGCCAGCCGCTTCACAAACTGCTCCGCTCACCGTTCCGTGGGCCACACCAACCGTCCCACAAACTGCTCCGTTAGCTGCTCCGCAAACTGCTCCACTCCACCAGCTGCTTAGCAATATAGCTTCAGGCTCCCCCACTAGTTAACACAGCACTCAGTGATCTCAGCTCTTAGTACCTTTAGTGATTTCACCTTGTAATAAGGGAGCCCTAGTGCTGGTGCACCATTGGCCCAAAGCAAATTCAGCTCAGCAGTCTGTAACTAGACTCCTAATGGAATCAAAGTTAGCTCTGACATTCAACGGGGGTGGGGGGGGGAGAGAAAAGAGAGAGAGAGAAGAAGGTGCAATTGGTGTTTCAGGCCCTCAAAAGGGGGCTCATCCCATCAGATATAAATACCTGTCCCCAGCCTCTCTCAATTCACTGGGTTTTGGAACCCATGTCCCCTGTCTAGCAAGTGCTACTTAGTTGATGGTGAGTCCCTCTGTCATAAAACAGTTCCACTGGCCTTGATTCACATAACCCTGGTAACAACACTTTATTCTTCCTGCCCCAATAACAGAAAAACTAGGGATCCTACAACAGCCAAAGTTACCATTTTGGGCTGCTGTAGACTCATGCTAGGCGGAGTGGGTGTGGCTATGCAAACAAGATCATCCCCTGAAGTTCTTTTCCACACTCGCCATAATTCACCACCAGATGTCAGGGTAGAGCTCATCCTGACTCTGCTTACATATGTATTTGCCAGACCTTTACAGGCAGTTCTCACTTCCCTGGTTTGTGTATTTGCTCATCTTCCAACTACCTACAATAGGACTCCTTTAGCACTTCAGTAAAAAAGCTCCAACTACCTTCCAGGAGGATTATTTACAGACAGCAGCTAACTTGAAACCTTTAAAGGCCAAATTGTGAAATCCTTGATATTAGGGCTCTCAAGTGATTAAAAAGAATAATCGCGATTAATCACGCGGTTAAATAATAATAGAATACCATTTATTTAAATATTTTTGGATGTTTTCTACATTTTCAAATATATTGATTTCACTTACAACACAGAATACAAAGCGTACAGTGCTCACTTTATATTTATTTTTTATTACAAATATTTACACTGTAAAAAACAAAAGAAATAGTATTTTTCACACCACCTAATACAAGGACTGTAGTACAATCTCTTTATCATGAAATATCTACACATGTAGAATTATGTACAAAAAATAACTGCATTCAAAAATAAAACAATGTAAAACTTTTAGAGCCTTCAAGTCCACTCAGTCCTACTTCTTGTTCAGCCATTCGCTAAGACAAACAAGCTTGTTTACATTTGCAGGAGTTAATGCTGCCCACTTCTTGTTTACAATGTCACCTGAAACTGAGAACTGGCGTTCATGTGGCACTGTTATATCTGGCGTTGCAAGATACTTACATGCCAGATGCGGTAAAGATTCATGTGTCCCTTCACGTTTCAACCACCATTCCTGAGGACGTGTGTCCATGCTGATGACGAGTTCTGCTCGATAACGATCCAAAGCAGAGTCAAATGCCACCAGCAGAATGTTGATTTTCTTTTTTGGTGGTTTGGGTTCTGCAGTTTCTGCATCGGAGTATTGCTCTTTTAAGACTTCTGAAAGCATGTTCTACACCTCATCCCTCTCAGATTTTGGAAGGCACTTCAGATTCTTAAACCTTGGGTCAAGTACTGTAGCTGTCTTTAGAAATCTCACATTGGTACCTTCTTTGCATTTTGTCAAATCTGCTGTGAAAGTGCATGAAATATATGGCAGAATGTGGGTAAAACAGAGAAGGAGACATACAATTCTCCCCCAAGGAGTTCAGTCACAAATTATTTAACACATTTTTTTTAAAACGAGTGTCATCAGCATGGAAGCATGTCCTCTGGAATGGTGGCCAAAACATGAAGGGGCATAGAAATGTTTAGCATATCTGGCATGTAAATACCTTGCAATGCTGGCTACAAAAGTGCCATGCGAATGCCTGTTCTCATTTTCAGGTGACATTGTAAATAAGAAGGGGGCAGCGTATCTCCCGTAAATGTAAACAAACTTGTTTTTCTTAGCGATTGGCTGAACAAGAAGTAGGACTGATTGGACTTGTTGGCTCTAAAGTTTTACATTGTTTTGTTTTTGAGTGCAGTTATGTAACAAAAAGAAATCTGCATTTGTAAGTTGCACTTTCATGATAAAGAGATTGCACTACAGTACTGGTATGAGGTGAATTGAAAAATACTATTTCTTTTTTCAGAGGTTTTTTTTTATCATTTTTACAGTTCAGATATTTGTAATAAAAATAATATAAAGTGACCAGTGTACACTTTGTATTCTGTGTTGTAATTAAAATCAATATATTTGAAAATGTAGAAAACATCTAAAATATTTAATAAATTTCATTTGGTATTCTATTGTTTAACAGTGCGATTGAAACTGTGATTAATCGCTGTGACGGGGTGTATCGGCCGCGCACTGGTACGGAGGGGGTTAATCCTTCTCTCCTAGCAGAGGAAGCCCCACCCTTGAGGTTCTGCTGGACATACTCCACCTGGAAGTCCGGTATAAAAGCCTGCAGAACTGCTCAGTCAGGGCTGACTGCCGAGGAGGAAGGACACTCGTCAGGGACTCCATCCCAGGAACCGTTACAGCCCTTACCTACAAGAGCTGAAGAGCCACAAACCTGGACCAGAGGCCTGCCACTACCGGAACCCCAGGGAGTGTCTGGTGCTGAGGAGCCTGGAGACCCTGATACCATACTGCTGCAGGAGAGCCAGTAGGAAGTGACCCAGGGAGGGTGAGGGAGTGGTACCTCCCACCCTTGTGAGGTCAGTGTGTTTCGGTAGCACCTTCAGTTCATGAATAGGGAATCTGCTTAATGCACATGCAGCAAGGTTGTAATTGCTTCTGTCCTTGTGGTAGGAAACTCTCAGAACATCTTGAAAGATAGAGTTTAACTCTTTCTTTTATTCAGTCCATTTTCTGAGATATCCCTTTAGTTCCATCAGGGTTCAATAGGAGTTGAAATTCTGTTTCAAATGAGTCCAAACACTCCTGTTTTCTATGAAGGTCCTTCAGCTTTCAAAATAGTCTTTTTAAACTCAAAAAGATTTTTAAAGTCTTTACACTTAAGTGATCATCAAAGAAGCTATCATCTTTTTCTTTTTAGTAATCTTTGGAAAGTTCTTCTTGTCTTCCTGAGTTTGGTAAGGTGTTGCTTAGGCATTGCCAGATAACTAATGAATTTCAATATTTTTACACTCAAATGTCTTCTTACATTAGTAACCAGTTTAGAATCAAATGATCTTGCTATAGTTGGACATCAAACATCTTACTATTCATATAACAATGAGGCAATTCTTATATGAATGCTTTCATTTAGATACAAAATGTTTGCAAATATCCATCTCAAAAGAAGCTATACCATTGTAAGCATTTGAGGGACAACAAAAGCTTTCACATTTAAGTGGAAACATGAATTAGAAGTGTCGTCAAGAAAACATTCCCTGACCACAAATGTTCCCCTTAACCTTTGAAGAATGAAGACTTTCGAGGGTTTATCAGTTTCAATAAGGATATTTCCAGAATTCTTTGTGTGGGTTTAAACTAGTGTTTTTTCTCTTTGCTAAGAGAGGAGGGGTAAAAGAATCCCACTTTTAAGACTTTATATTAGTTCAGGGGTCGGCAACCTTTCAGAAGTGGTGTGCCGAGTCTTTGTTTATTCACTCTAATTTAAGGTTTCGCGTGCCAGTAATACATTTTAACATTTTTAGAAGGTCTCTTTCTATAAGTCCTTAATACATAACTAAACTATTGGTGTATGTAAAGTAAATAAGGTTTTTAAAATGTTTAAGAAGCTTCATTTAAAATTAAATTAAAATGCAGAGCCCCCCAGACCAGTGTCCAGGACCCAGGCAGTGTGAGTGCCACTGAAAATCAGCTCGCGTGCCATAGGTTGCCTACCCCTGTATTAGTTGATAGCTCTGATAGCATAAGAACATAAGAATAGCCGTACTGGGTCAGACCAAAGGTTCATCCAGCCCAGTATCCTGTCTACCGACAGTGGCCAATGCCAGGTGCCCCAGAGGGAGTGAACCTAACAGGTAATGATCAAGTGATCTCTCTCCTGCCGTCCATCACCACCCTCTGACAAACAGAGGCTAGGGACACCACTCCTTACCCATCCTGGCTAATAGCCATTAATGGACTTAACCTCCATGAATTTATCCAGTTCTCTTTTGAACCCTGTTATAGTCCTAGCCTTCACAACCTCCTCAGGAAAGGAGTTCCACAAGTTGACTGTGCGCTGTGTGAAGAACTTCCTTTTATTTGTTTTAAACCTGCTGCCCATTAATTTCATTTGGTGGCCCCTAGTTCTTATATTATGGCAACAAGTAAATAACTTTTCCTTATTCTTTCTCCACACCACTCATGATTTTATATACCTTTATCATATCCCCTCTTAGTCTCCTCTTTTCCAAGCTGAAAAGTCCTAGCCTCTTTAATCTCTCCTCATATGGGACCCGTTTCAAACCCCTAATCATTTTAGTTGCTCTTCTCTGAACCTTTTCTAATGCCAGTATATCTTTTTTGAAATGAGGAGACCACATCTGTACGCAGTATTCGAGATGTGGGCGTACCATGGATTTATATAAGGGCAATAAGATATTCTCTGTCTTATTCTCTATCCCCTTTTTAATGATTCCTAATATCCTGTTTGCTTTTTTGACTGCCACTGCACACTGCATGGACGTCTTCAGAGAAACTATCCACGATGACTCCAAGATCTTTTTCCTCATAGTTGTAGCTAAATTAGCCCCCATCATATTGTATGTATAGTTGGGGTTATTTTTCCCAATATGCATTACTTTACTTTTATCCACATTAAGTTTCATGTGCCATTTTGTTGCCCAATCACTTAGTTTTGTGAGATCTTTTGGAAGTTCTTCACAGTCTACTTTGGTATTAACTATCTTGAGCAGTTTAGTATCATCTGCAAACTTTGCCACCTCACTGTTTACCCCTTTCTCCAGATCATTTATGAATAAGTTGAATAGGATTGGTCCTAGGACTGACCCTTGGGAAACACCACTAGTTACCCCTCTCCATTCTGAAAATTTACCATTTATTCCTACCCTTTGTTCACTGTCTTTTAACCAGTTCTCAATCCATGAAAGGATCTTCCCTCTTATCCCATGACAATTTAATTTACATAAGAGCCTTTGATGAGGGACCTTGTCAAAGGCTTTCTGAAAATCTAAGTACACTATGTCCACTGGATCCCCCTTGTCCACATGTTTGTTGACCCCTTCAAAGAGCTCTTAGTAAGACATGATTTCCCTTTAAAGAAACCATGTTGACGTTTGCCCAACAATTTATGTTCTTCTATGTGTCTGACAATTTTATTCTTTACGATTGTTTCAACGAATTTTCCCAGTACTGACGTTAGACTTACCGGTCTGTAATTGCCGGGATCACCTCTAGAGCCCTTTTAAAATATTGGCGTTACATTAGCTATCTTCCAGTCACTGGGTACAGAAGCCGATTTAAAGGACAGGTTACAAACCATACTTAGTAGTTCCACAATTTCACATTTGAGTTCTTTCAGAACTCTTGGGTGAATGCCATCTGATCCCGGTGACTTGTTACTGTTAAGTTTATCAATTAATTCCAAAACCTCCTCTAGTGACACCTCAATCTGTGACAATTCCTCAGATTTGTCACCTACAAAAGCCGGCTCAGGTTTGGGAATCTCCCTAACATCCTCAGCCTTGAAGACTGAAACAAAGAATTCATTTAGTTTCTCTGCAATGACTTTATCATCTTTAAGTGCTCCTTTTGTATCTCGATCATCCAGGGGCCCCACTGGTTGTTTAGCAGGCTTCCTGCTTCTGATGTACTTAAAAGACATTTTGTTATTACCTTTTAAGGTTTTGGCTAGCTGTTCTTCAAACTCCTTTTTGGCTTTTCTTATTACACCTCTACATAACGCTGTCCTCAGGAGCCAAAAAATCTTACCGTGTTATAGGTGAAACCGCGTTTTATTGAACTTGCTTTGATCTACTGGAGTGCGCAGCCCCGCGGCCCCCTCCCCCCCCCCGGAGCACTGCTTTACCATATTATATCCAAATGCGTGTTATATCGGGGTAGAGGTGTACATTTTTACACTTAATGTGGCAGTGTTTATGCTCCTTTCTGTTTACCTCACTAGCATATCTTAAGCATCACTCCTCTTTAAAGTATCCTGAAAAAAACAGCCTCACATTCTTTTCCACAACAAGGACTCTTTCTAAAACATAATATCTTACAAAGTCTGTTTTCTTGAGATAAAGACCATATCTATACCAAACTGGTATCTTATAGAAGAGGGATGTGTCCTGTTCTTTGATAAAACACTTTTGTTGGTTTGTGTGCCTTTTGATCAAATGGTTTCTAGATTTGCCATACATTTACCATTTGCAATCAAAGGTTCTTAGTTATTGTGCTTTGTGTAGTATATTTAATAACACTTAGATATATCTTCTAAAACATAGTATAGAAAAAATAGTATAGAATGTTAAAGGAAAATAAAAGTTATAAAGCTGCATTTCAGTGTCATCTTCTTTGACACTTTTGGTCCTTTTCACTGGTTGACAGAAAGCAGATTTCCTAAAAGTTTTCCTTAATTGAACATTTAATATGATTAAATAAGCAACTAAAACATAATAATATTCTCCAAACGTCATGTATATGAAAATAATTATAAGAATTATAAGAATCCCTTAAAATTCAGAAACAGCACAGGCAAGTTTTGTAATAACTTAACATTATAATAGCAAATTAGAATTTTATTAATAATTTAATTAATAATCATCTGCATTGAGATTTATCCCCCACACAACCTACAAAGAGAATCAGTGTCTAAAGAAGATTCTGATATATTTATTCCCAAATCTCAGCCTATCCAGACTCTATTATGACCAATTTCAATTTTACATCTTGCAAGATTTGTAATATAAGCAATCCTATATTTTATGGGCTATCTACTCAAACTCCAGTTGGCAAAAACAGACTTGGTGACTCAATGAATAGTTATGGGTTTGATAAGTCTGAAGGCTTTTATTACATATATGAATGATAAGCAGCTGGGAGAAGCATAGAAAGCTTTATCAAGATGTTTAAAATCCTCCGTTCGTTTAGTGCTAATATGTTAGCCTTGTTCTTTTTGTGTAGCTGGGCCACCTGTGTTGTACCTGGGCATATTAACAATCTAACTGTGAACAGATGATTTACCAGAGGAGATGATTTGGGCATGTAGCAAGGAACCTGAGTACTCAATATGGCTGCTTCAAATTGGGAATTTTTAAATGTGAAGATGAGTTTTCAAAACATGGCCTGCTCTGAGGACTCAGGCTGCCAGAGCATTGTCACTCTAGCTCCATGCTCAACCATTGGGCTTTTCATAAACCAGCTTTTCACATGAAGCTATGATACCAACACTTTTGCCAAATGCCACAACACCCCTTTTCTACTCTGGACCAAAAGCATTTACTAAGCCAAGAAGTTTTTATGTGGTGACCAGTAGGTAATAGGAAAATCCACATTGACCCAGCAAATGTGCAGAACATCAAAGATACAAATAATTCACTGCTCTACAGCCAAAATGCTTCTGAAATAAATGTAGTCAAACTTTACTAATTCTGGGTCACTGAGAACGAAAATGATGCTTAAAATTGTTGATTGGCTCTAGTTTTCAAGATATGCTATTGGGTCAGTATATACGACCCTTGACTTGGGAATGGCGGAGGATAAGTGAGTTATAAAGGGAAGGGATCTCAATTTAAACCAGAAATGACTAAAATACATCTTTGACTGGATCTATGAATAAATCTATGACTGGGTTTGGACAGTACTTGCTTTTTAGGCAAAACAATGAATGATGCAATCTGAAGCTGGTATTGCGTCATACAGGATATGAATTGCATCATGTTATTCCTAGAAGTCATGGATAATGCAATCATAACGAAGCTTACATCACTCTGCTGAACAAATTGCCCTATATCAGCTCTAGAAAACATACAGTGTCGTGCTCTCTTATTTGTCAGTGTTTGATTTTGCAAAGGGACACATTTCTGTTTAGCCAAAGTGAGCAGAGATGCCTCGTACTTGTGTGAACAGTGCAGATAACTTCTGCTATGTTTGTGGTGAAGTGACTTTTGCATCACAAAAGCGCAGTATAACCACTATGGTTAAGAAAGCCTATCACCTTTATTTTGGCTGCAAAATTGGAGATCAGGACAAGAGGTGGGCCCCACACATATGCTGCAACACTTGTGCAACAAATCTTCGCCAGTGGTTGAACAGGAAAAGGAAATCTATGCCTTTTGCAGTGCCAATGATTTGGAGAGAGCCAACAGATCATACCAGCAATTGTTACTTCTGCATGGTGCCTCCAGTTGGGAAAGGTGTGTCAAAGAAGAAAAAGTGGACTGTGCATTATCCAAACATTCCATCAGCTATACGCCCAGTACCCCACGGAGAAGGACTGCCGGTTCCTGATGCACCAGAATCATTCTCACTTGAGTCAGACGAGGAAGAGGAAGAGGATGAAACTTCTGGTCCTGAACCATCAATGTCACAGGACCCACATTTTCTCCCATCCTCCTCCTCTGAACCACACCTCATAACACAAGGTGAACTGAATGACCTTGTCAGGGATTTGGAACTACCCAAGAGTAAGGCAGAGCTGTTGGGCTCCAGACTACAGCAGTGGAATCTCCTGGCAGGTGATGTTAGGGTTTCCATGTTCCGTGACCGTCAAAAGGATCTTGTCCCATTCTTCTTCATGGAAGGTGATCTTGTAGCCTGCAACAACATCGATGGTGTGATGGCAGCCCTCAACATCGTTCACGATCCAGATGAGTGGAGACTGTTCATTGATTCATCGAAGACGAGTCTTAAAGCTGTTTTACTGCATAATGGCAATGTTTTGCCATCAATTCCAGTTGGTCATGCAGTCCATATGAAGGAAACCTATGACAACATGAAACAACTTTTGAGGTGCATAAACTATGACCAACATCAGTGGCAGCTTTGTGGCGATTTGAAGGTTGTTGCTCTCTTGCTTGGTCTGCAGGCTGGATACACAAAGTACTGCTGTTTTCTCTGCGAATGGGATAGTCGTGCAAGAGATTCCCACTACATCAAGAAAGATTGGCCACTCCGACAGTCATTGGAGCCTGGNTGGTCAATCCCCCACCTCACTATGCCTGCTCAGATTAGGTGAAGGGGAAATATTGTCATATGTGAAGTTATGAAGTTTGGCTATATATGTGTTACTGAAACACGTTGTGAGGTTGAAAACACCCACAAGCAGCCTTTCAGGTACGACAATAAAAAGGCCAAACAATGTTAATGGCTTATTGAGGAAATGCACAAAAGCACAAGAATTCCTCCCGGAACTGTGTACAATAGAAACCGCTCAGAGATAGCACTGCACAATGGGAACTGTTTGACCCAGGTCACAGCAAAAGAGCTTTCCAGCAAGTGGGGAGAAGATATAAAAGGGAGAAAATGACATAATGTGGGGACCTCACTCTCCCTACAACAACACACTTGGAAACACCTGAGACTGGTATGGTCATTTAAAGCAATTAGGGTCTCTATTCCTTATACCCACTGGCTCCTGAAAAATGAGGAGTTTAAATGTTACCCTTTCCACAGCCACTAGAGCAGTGATGTCAAATTGTGTGTGGGCTCAGGCTACACAAAAGAACTAGGAAGCACAAAAGAGCGTGGGCTGCAAAAGGAATGGTTCATAATGGAGGTGGGCTGGCAGCTATTACATTTTGCAGCATTGTGAAGCTATTTGATTCATTCTCATTAACGACATTAGCCCACCATTTCTGCTTGAAAGCAACAAAGAGAAGCCATCATTAGTGTTTCAGGATCTTGAAATATATTTGAGGCATATTTCATCAAGTATTTCAGTCAAATCTTACTGACTTGATTACAGTTTCCATTCTTGATGGAGAATTTAAATAGTTCAAATTACAACTCATCTCAGATGGAATGTATTAAATCAAGAATCCACTATTATAATGGAGTCACTTGATAGCCGATGGGGACCCGGAGAATATATGGGTTACAGTTTCTTAAATTTAGCACTACACATTGGCACTCTGTTAGTTTCATTTATTCTCTGGGAGGGAGAACATTGTCTTCCAAACATTGTTGCCAGCCTTTACTAATTTATATAGATAGCTTATGAAGAGTGCCAACAAGTAACCAAAATGTATGAAATGTTTCTTCTCCCAGGAGAGAAGAACTTTACCTGGCTAATAGGTAAACTCAAATATGTTTGCAAAATTTTCTAGTGTAAGAAAAAGATTGATTGATTGGCAGTGAACTTAAAGTGATTCTAGGATTGAAGATAGACTGTCATCCAGAAGCTGCAAGACTATAGCTGCACAAAACATTTGCAGGCAATGTGAAATTGGCAAATGCTTGGCTTTTCACCAGTTCCGCTTTATGTGCAAAACATTTTCTCACTTATTGTACGATCTGGACTGATGAACAGCTGTGTCCCCTCAGTGCTTCAACCTGGGGTGCCTTTTACACTGCGTTGCTGTGATAACTGCTACTCCTGGCCTACTCACACACATGTAAGTTACTCCCAGTTATATTATATGAGTGCTATAGCCAGTCACTCATGAATTACACTGCAGAGCAACACCAGCAAATTCCCAGTCCCAGACTTTCCCCAGAAATGTACATCTTGTACTGCACAGTCCTTTCCTAGACAATACAAGCTCATATAAAGCCCATCATTTTATTAACAGAAAATGATATGCACAAATCCTGTTATCCCAAATGAAATTTTCCAAACACTTCAATCTAAACACACTAGTTTAGATAAATCAGTAAAACAAGTTTAACAACTACAGAAAGGTAGATTTTAAGTGATTACCAGTAATGAGGCATAAAAGTCAGAACTGGTTACAGTAAAAAATAAAATCCAACTAATACCTAACTTACCAAGCTAAGTAAATTCAAAGCAAAGTCTCTCTCATCATGTGTTTCAGCAGTCTTTATGGCTGAAATTCTTTCAGTCAGGATCCCTCCCGCAGTCCAAAGCTGTTTCCTTTGTTCTTCAGGTGTTATGGATGCCGTGGGTAGAGAGAAAAGGAAAGATAATTTGGGGCATCTGCACCACCTTCTTACAGTTCTTTCTCTTCTTTGAGAATCATCTCCCAGCTGAGGTTCAGGAGATGGAAAATCTGTGTGGAAGGGAGCCCCCAACTGTTTCTTTGACAAGATGTCGATTTTCGCCCACATCCTCTTTCCTACCAAAGAATGGCCACTTAACCAGGTGATGATCTGTTCGATTTTGTTGACACCTGCCTGAGGTGTCAGCTTTTGTCTCTGGGGAACTGGTTTGTGGCTGCTCCACCGGACTTTAGAACACGTTTTAGGAATACCATACAGAGGAATCTAATAACTTTACACACAATGTTGCCACACATATTTTACCAGGACAACAATGATCAGCAAATTATGAGTTTTCAAATTATACCTCACAAGGCATACTTTGTACAAAATTTATCATAGCCCTGTAAAAGGGTGAACATAGGGTCTGGCCTGACACACTGTGACAGGGTGCTGGGCTGGGACTCCTGAGCCAGCCTTCTGTCATGCCAGCTCAGATCAAGGAGGTTATATTGGAGCTGCCTAGAGAAACCTGTGCCTGATTCGAAAGGGGGAAACAGCTGCCAGACTGATTAGCCTGGGGCTGCATAAAAGCCACAGAGGAAGGAAGCCAGGTAAGGCAGACAGGAAGGGGGAAAACTAGAGAATAGAAGCTCTTCTTTCCTGGCTACAAAGGCTGGGAATTCCTTCAGACTGAAACTCCCATGCTGTATATGGTGAGAAGGTGGTGGGATTTCACGCTGTAAATAAACTGCACTGGTGATTGCTGAGCCAGAAGGTCTCTGACTGGTTTTTGGAGCAGAGCAGAGGCAGGAGCAAAGGGGGCTCTGCTATGCCCTGTTACACACACTCATTTTTTCTAAAACATACGCTATTTTTTTCTGTTTATGCACCCATCCCTCACCAAAACATGCAAGATATGGCCCTATAATATACCTATAGATATATGTAAATATTCTTCTCTGATGGGCCTTGTACTCTCCAGCCCCATTTGACCTGTTTTGTAGACCTCAAACTCCCTGGTGTACAACTGAATACCCCAAAATGTTTTCCTAGTCTGCAGTCATACCACCTTATCCTGTGACCCTATCTGACTTCAGGAACTGAGTACTGTCAACTGGGGCAGTATTTGAATGGAATCCATGTCCCAGCATGGTGTGTAGGGGCACTGTGCTGCTGGAGGTGCCATCTTTAACATGAATCAGAATATCCCATCGCCCAGTAGTTTGAGGACTTTCCTGAGGCTATGAACAGGGTTCTCCCACATCTCAGGGGAGTGCTCTAGCCACTGGGCTATCGGATATTCTGATGTGGGGTTCCCTCCATCCCTCCTGTTGAAGCTGTTCCACTGTGGATAAATAATTAGAGTAATTGGAGGGCCCTTATAAATGGGTCAGTAGACAGCTATTGTAACTGGGTCCCTTGACTGGATTGTGGTTGTGTTGTAAATGAAGCCATAGTATAGTTAGCAAACAATTTAGCAAGTATTTGAACCCTCTTATTGTTTGTGAACCTGCATTACTATTGCAGCAATACTTTATTTCAAGTGATCACACACTTGTTTTTCCAAAAACAGATTATAATGTTAAAATTTTATCAAAGAAAATACAGAAGTGTTTTTTAATTTACTTCAGCTAAATGCAGTCTAATGCTACAACACACTCAATAACTTATCAGTCACAGTGCCTGTTTTTGATGGGATTTCCTCTTCTAGTTAGGCAGTGAATCTGATCTACGGAGACCAGATCCTTTTTCACATTTAAATGCAATACTTCTGGTAGCCACTTCTCCAGAATTTTTTACTCCAGATACTGGGGTAACAATAACAGTATAAATACTTGGATAGATAGATGATCTCCAGTCCATAACCTAAGGATCCTTACATTTTGCATCTGCCTTTGGATTTCAAATACAGCAGTTTTATAATATAGTTTTATTTTCTTTTATAGTGCAGCTCAGCAAACGGTTAAGCCTCTACCTTATTCTTGCATTCTTTCTGTTCTGTTCCTGCATGAAGTTTCTGTTCTAGCCTCATATTACTTTGCCTATTGGTTTGCTAATTTAGGTCCAAATGCTCCTTTTCTACACCCCTAAGGAAGCCCCTCTCCATCTGAAGATTGGGTTCTGGGGGGCTTGGAGATGACAGAAGGAAGAAGAGGAGCTACTGTTCAGATCATTCTTCTCTCTTTATGCAGTAGATCAGGGGTCTCAAACATGCGGCCCGCAGGGCTATCGCATCCGGCCCGCGAGCTCCTCCCGGCCCCCCCGCCCTCCCCCCCCCACGTTTACCTGGCCGACCAGCACCGGGGGCAGGGCAGGCTCCCTGCTTGCTTGCCTGCCCTGCCGCCGCGTCGCACCAGGAAGCAGCTGGAACCTGGGGGAGGAGGAGCGCAGGGGTGTGTGTGGCTGTTGCTTCAGGCACCGCCCCCAGCAGCTCCCATTGGCCACAGTTCCCCATTCCCGGCCAATGGGAACTGCTGGGGGCGGTGCCTGAAGCAACAGCCACACACACCCCTGCGCCCCTCCTCCCCCAGGTTCCAGCTGCTTCCTGGTGCGACGCGGCGGCAGGGCAGGCA
>QXTE01000255.1:1497821-1704313 GCA_003942145.1 Platysternon megacephalum
GCCCTGAGCCCCCTGCTGCACCCTGCACCCCAACCCCCTGCCCTGAACCCCCTGCTACACCCCGACCCCCTGCCCTGAACCCCCACTGCACCCCTCCTGCACCCCAACCCCCTGCCCTGAACACACGCCACACCCCACACCCCTGCTCTGAGCCCCCTGCTGCACCCGACCCCGTGCCCTGACCCCCTGCTCTGAGCCCCCACCGCACCCCACACCCCTCCTGTGCCCCCTGGGGGCCGGGAGGGGGCAGAGTTGGGGTGCGGATTTCGGGGAAGGGGTTGGAATGGGGGCAGGGAAGGGGTGGGAAGAGGCGGGGCAGGGGCGGGGCCTCATGGAAGGGGTGGAGTGGGGGCAGGGCCGAGGGCGGCGGGGGGGGGGGAGGGGTCAGTAAATGCGGCCCTCGGCCCAATGTACTAGTCCTCATGTGGCCCTCGAGGTCATTTGAGTTTGAGACCCCTGCAGTAGATAATACTGCTGCAGGCTATATTAACTCAGTGTCAGGGCTCTAGTTTTTGCAAAGGTGTGGGTTACCTGCCTGATAGTAGCATGACTACTGTAAAAACTGTGTTGCCTACGTGTAAGAAGAGTCAGGGGAAAAGAGTGGAGGGGCCAACCCTCCACAGGACTGAGAAGGGGATTCTCTTCCCAGCAGATTTCTGGGATCCATCATGTGGTTGGGAGGCAAAAGCCCTTGCCTCCTTGGTGGCTTCCTAAGCCACCCTCCCCCATCTCAGGGAATTTCGAGACTCATCAAGTCCACGGGTATTTCTGCAGATGGGAAATTAGCATTCATGATAGAAATACCTCACTAACTTCCATTTTTAATTAAGTTCTTCTAATTGAGCCAATATCTGGTTGCAATTGAAAATGCTGCTCCTGAATTCCTGATAGACTGGTACTTGATGGTATCATTTCCTTTTCTTGCACTAAAGTTTACAGATGCAAAAGATGTTTTTCTCTGTTTTTGCTTATTTCCTTTTCAACATCTTTCCTTAGGAGTTTCAGTTATAACATGTAGTTACACAGGATATCCAGGATAACCTAGGCACTTTTGAAAATCCCAACAGCTGCCTGTCTGTATCTCTTTAGTTGTATGTAGTGTAGTTGTAGCTGTGTCGGTCCCAGGATATTAGAGAGACAGTGAGTGTGATAATATCTTTTCTTGGACCAACTTTTGTTGGTGAGAGTGTCACGCTGTCTGGCATGGCTTACAACTGAGAGTGCCAATCTGAGGTCAGACTGTCAGAAAACAGGGCAGACACCCCAAACTGGTAGTATATTCTATAATTAGATTTCACCAAGCCAATAACAGCTGTGAGTTCATGGATTAACATATTAGTCTTACTATGGAGCCACAGACAGTCCCCTTAGGCTCTCCAGCCCTTCTTTACCACCCAAACTTGGCTTGTCCAAGATGAACAAATGTATCAGCCCATAGCATCCTATATGGAGGGGTGGAGATGTAGACTGACATGATTTATAAAATCTTTATACATTATTTAAAATCTACATGCTTTTAGAAAATGACTTTATTGGGGAAATGTAAAAAAAATTAGTTAAATTGGGATCTGGAATTCCTGGCTGTTTGATTGACATTGTGAAAGTGGGGCTACATCTATGTAAGTTTTTATCCGTCCTTGTTCAAAACCAGTAACAGAAATTATGGACATATTGTAAATAAAAATAGATTATGAAAAAAGCCTTTGTTCATTCTTTTCTAACAAGGAAATAACTCATTCCTGGAGCACAAATCTTTCCTCAGCACTCAGAAGCTGTGAAAATATTGTAATTTCCCAAAACTATAGTAGAATAAATTATACTTTCCATTTAACTATTACTCTCAGCTAAAATGGGCCTAGGTAGCAATAAACAAGATCAATGTGAGATATACATAACTTTCAGAAAGTCAGAAACTAGACCACTTAAATGGTTTTCCTGCATTAGGTGCCCCTCTCCCCTTGCCTAAAGGATAATGACTAAAAACAATCACTAAAACCCAAGCTGTCACTAGCCACATCTGCACCAGCAACAAACACCTCTCACATAACTACATACCATTACCCTGAGAGCAGGCTTTCCCCAAGACACTTGTGGTTAATATGGGTTTGTCTACACTTACCCGGGGGATTGATGCATGGTGACTAAATTGACTGCAGATCGCTCTCCCGTCGACTCATGTACTCCACCGGATCAAGAAGAGTAAGGCGAGTCGACGGGAGAGCATCTCCCGTCGACATCGCATAGTGTGAACCCTGCAGTAAGTAGATCTAAGCTACGTCGATTTGAGTTACACAATTCATGTAACTCAAATTGCGTAGCTTAGATCGACTTTTCCCTTTAGTGTAGACAAGGCCTATAACTGCAAAGGAGGCCAACCTATGGGGAAGTGCTAATGAAATTTTTTGACTATAAGTAACAAGGATGAAATTTAGTTGTCAGATGGCAACTTTAATTATACTTGTGTTCTCCTCTTCCTTTCATAAGAACATAAGAATGGCCATACTGGGTCAGACCAAAGGTCCATCCAGCCCAGTATCCTGTCTACCGACAGTGGCCAATGCCAGGTGTCCCAGAGGGAGTGAACCTAACAGGTAATGATCTCTCTCCTGCCATCCATCTCCACCCTCTGACAAACAGAGGCTAGGGACACCATTACTTATCCATCCTGGCTAATAGCCATTAATGGACTTAACCTCCATGAATTTATCTAGTTCTCTTTTAAACCCTGTTATAGTCCTAGACCTTCACAACCTCCTCAGGCAAGGAGTTCCACAAGTTGACTGTGCGCTGTGTGAAGAAGAACTTCCTTTTATTTGTTTTAAACCTGCTGCCCATTAATTTCATTTGGTGGCCCCTAGTTCTTATATTATGGGAACAAGTAAATAACTTTTCCTTATTCTCTTTCTCCACATCACTCATGATTTTATATACCTCTATCATATCCCCCCTTAATCTCCTCTTTTCCAAGCTGAAAAGTCCTAGCCTCTTTAATCTCTCCTCATATGGGACCCGTTCCAAACCCCTAATCATTTTAGTTGCTCTTCTCTGAACCTTTTCTAATGCCAGTATATCTTTTTTGAGATGGGGAGACCACATCTGTACGCAGTATTCAAGATGTGGGCGTACCATGGATTTATATAAGGGCAATAAGATATTCTCCGTCTTACTCTCTATCCCCTTTTTAATGATTCCTAACATCCTGTTTGCTTTTTTGACTGCTNTAAACAAAGACTATGAATGGCTTGCCAACTACAGAACCAGTTTCTCCTCCCTTGGTTTTCACACCTCTACTGCTAGAACAGGGCCTCACCCTCCCTGATTGAACTAAACTCGTTATCTCTAGCTTGCTTCTTGCTTGCATATATATACCTGCCCCTGGAGATTTCCACTACTTGCATCCGAAGAAGTGGGTATTCACCCACGAAAGCTCATGCTGCAAAACCTCTGTTAGTCTATAAGGTGCCACAGGATTCTTTGCTGCTTTTACAGATCCAGACTAACACGGCTACCCCTCTGATACTTGACATTTTCACTATGTCTCCTCTCTTAATTCCTGTTTCATCTATTCTGGCTACTTTCCTCCCTTTCAGCCTGTTTTTACACCTTTCTGCCCATTTCACTTCTCCTCTTCCGATACTTTTTCTTTCTTTCGGTCCATTTAAAAATTCTTCCATTTCACCTCCCTCACCCCCATTACCACCAACATCAAAGATGGGGACACAGCATCTGGAGATGAGCCACTATGGCTTCCCAGGTTTCCATTCTATATGATCTGATATGGGCCTATGTTTCCAAAGGAGCTCAGGACCAAATCTTCAAGTGCTCAGCAATCAAAATTGAGACCAGATTGTCAAAAGAGCACAGACCCCATTTAGACACCTAAATAAAGATCAGATTTTCCAAAAGTGCTCAGCATCCAGCAGCTGTAATGGACACCTATGGCAAAGTATTCAAATAGCTCAGTGCCCAACATGGTAAGCTCTTTTGAAACGCTGGTCCTGATGACTGAGGCCACATTACCAATTACTCACCTTCGCTGATGTTACATATATATGGAAACCTGCCATGTCATGAATTTGAGTGCATTAGCTGCCCCCTCGTTGCCAGTCCTGGCTCCAAGAGGTCTGGGACAAGAGCCAGTGGAATTAGTATTGTCTGACACATTAGGCTGATGTGTCATAGGTTTGGCATCACAGCTATAGGTAATGAAGAAAGGAAATAGATACAAGAAATTGTGTAGCATTTAAACAGGGACTTTGCAGATTTGAGATAAGCACAAAACGGGGGAAATTACGTGCAGGCAGAGATATCCTAGGTATGTAACCATGTTGGAAGCAGTTTCAAACAGGTTACAGACAAACACAGTTGTAATACTTTTTGCAGTCACATATAACTTGATTGCAAGCTGTGTTAGTAGAGTGGTCTACAGCAATTTCATAGTATAGATGGTTGTCTAAAAAAGTAATTGTGCGTTCTGGTAACTGAAACCAACCTAGCAAGAACCATGTTAAAAGGTACCAAACAGGCTCTATCAATGGTTCTCAACCTATTTACCATTGTGGGCCACATGTGCAACTCTCTATGTGTTATGTGGGCTGCATCCACACAATCTGTATACTACTGGTACAGCCCTGAGGATGTCACATGGGCTGCAAACCCCGGCTGATTGGGCCACAAGCGGGTCGTGAGTTGAGAACCACTGGGCTATATTCATCCTAGCATATTACTGGGAGGATACCTGGAGTAGAATGTGCTATCTAGTCTATAGTCGAGCAGTAGCAATGGTGGAACTGCTAGTGTACAGAGAGCTCAAGTATTTTTTACTATTGTGTCTACAGATGGTCCCGATTTTTTTTCTGTAGAAATTTTTGAGTTTTTGATCGAAAAATTAAATACCAAAAGTTTTCAGCTGAAAACCAAAAGATTTTGGCCAGAACATTTTGACAAAACAAAACAAAAAACAAAAACAAAACAAACCCAACCCCAATTTTTTTCCACAGAAAGAAGATGCTATTCATGAAAATTTTCTTTTAAGTCAAAAACTCAATTTTCCATCAAAAATGGTTTTGGTGGAAATTTTTCACCCAGCCCTAATTGTGTCATCTAACTTTGCTCTAAATTAGGCCATGCAGTGATAGAATCATCAGCCCTACTTAGTGCTCACACTGTTACCACAACACTATAGACTAGATACTATACACTCCATCATTCACCCTGCCAATAAATTTGTTAGAGTGGACACAGCCTGTATTATATCAATTTTCCAGCATGGTTATAGTTAGCATTGTTTATTTCCAGAATAGACAGGAAATTTTTAGACAACCATGCATACTAATAGAAATTGCTGTAGACTACTTCCTAACAGTGCATGGGAAAAGGGCCCTGTCCCAAGGACAAATCTAAGGATCTGACTCTTATGGGGTTCGTATGGAGTCTTATGAAACCTTAGATTATGAAACCATGCAGAACAATGATCTGGAAAATGTTGGAGGCACATCAGAGAGCGAGTATACTCCTGAGGAAATTCTGCACCAAAAAACAAACAAACATTCTGCACATAATATTTTAAAATTCTTCAAAATTCTGCAAATTTTATTTGTCAATAAATAAATGTGGAGGCTCCAGCATGGCAGTGGGAGCATGGGTGACTGGCTGTACAGAGGTGACAGATCACCCTGCAGGCCCCCCCACACTCCAGGATATGGACTCAGTGGTGAGGCTGCACCCGATCCTGACACAGTGCAAGGACCAGGCCTGCCCCTGAGGTCCATGTCCTGGGTGGGGGAGAAGGGATGCAGGGTGATCTCCCACCTCCATGCAGCCAGTGGCCTGTGCTCTCCATTGCCATGCTGGAGCCACCACATTTATTGACATAATTTGCAGAATTTTGAAATACTGTAAACAGAATATTATTGTTTTGGCACAGAATTTTTAATTTTTTGGTGCAGAATTCCCTCAGGAGTAGCAGATGAAGCAACTCATCAGGGTTAGTAGCCCCGTGCCAGGTGCGGCCAGGCAGGCTCAGCATGGCAGGATCCAAGTGTGTAGGGGCTTAATGTGGAAGGATTCAGGTGTGGGGTGACAGGGTTCGGGGGGGACAATCTGGGTGCAGGCAGCTCAGTGGGGGGACTCTGCATGCACAGGGGCTCATTGGGGGGGGGGTCTGGCCTGGGTGCAGGGGTAATCGGGCACTGCAGGGGGGTCCAGATGAAGGTGGTTGGGACTCAGTGGGGGGGGTCTGGGTGTGGGGGGATGGGGCTTGGTAGGGGAGTCTGGGTGGCTCAGCACGGGGGTCTAGGTGCATATGTGGTGAGGCTCATCAGGATGGGGGTTCAAGTGTGGGGGCTCAGCAGAGGGTGATCTGGGTGGAGAGGTGGGGGTCTGGATGCAGGGCATGGGACTCGGCAGGGAGTGGTCTGGGTATGGGGGGGGTCCAAATGCACAGGGGTTGGCTGGATGGGGGAGCAGCTCCCTGCACAGTGACCACTGCCCCAATGGCTAAGGAGCGATGGGGGCAGGAAGCAGGGGAGAGGGTGCGGAGCTGGGGGAGGTTTCTGGGAGTGAGTCTGACCCGGACCCAGGCCCGGCTGCTCCATGCAGGGGAAGTGTACTTTTTCCCCACCCCCAGCCTAGCTGGGACTAGCCCCTGAGCCTGGCATAGGGTAGGAGCCACCAACCAGGGTGAGACTGGGGAGGGCCGGATGCAGGGGTGTGGGACTCGGTGGGGTGTCTGGAGGTGGGAGTGCTCCAGATGCAGGGGGTGAGGCTTGGCAGGGTTGGGGTTCAGGTGCAGGGGGTCTGGTGAAGTGGATTCTGGGATGTGAAGCTCGGTGGGGGGATCCAATGCATGCCCGTTGGGTGGGGAGGGTCGGACCCAGCACCGGCTGGGGTGTCCCCAGCCCCACCCCTGCCACAGTGATATACCTCTCTGCCAGCTGCTTCAGGCACCCAAAACGACATGCTTGCACTGCTGGGGAGGGGCGTGTGACCACTCTTGTGGCTTCCCTTTGCTTCCCTGTCAAAATCTGCACAGGACATTAATTCTGCACGTACACAGTGGCGCAGAATCCCCTCGGGAGTAGTATATTTATATGAGTCTGGGAAGACCAAAGAGCACAAAATACACTATTAAACCTGGTCTTCTTCTCTGGGTCCATCTTCTGGTGCAGTGTGCAAAGACTACTGAAAATTACTTGAACTGTTTAAACTATCCACACTATCAAAAACCAGAACTATAACAAGCAAACAAGAAATCTGGTATAAAAAAACCACAAGACAATCTCTGTGAACGGGGTGAACAATCCCACACCTACAGTTACCCATGGAACAAAAGGGATTGAGGGGACTGCATGGCCTCTTATAACTACGGTTCCAAATGTTTGGTGCTATAAGAGTGAGAGGGTATACACATGGTGCCAATGGACACAGACATTTCCAAAGCTCAGCAGAATTGCAGTCTGTGGGGGTCACATTCTGCAAGTGGCCACCTCAAGGAACTTATTTTTGTCACTGCCATAATCAGCTATGACTCTGAATACACGAGGATCACATCTGTTAGGAATGTGCCATTTTTAGATAGTCTGTTTTCAGAACAGAACTGTGTTTTAATCTTGGAGCTGCTACTGTGGCTCCACAATGAAGTTTTCTTCCTCTGTACACAAGCAGTCAATTCCATTGTGATGGGTCCCCTCCCCCTTCAGGGTACCACTTGGACCTGGGCTATCACTGAGCCTGCCTGACGTACCAGCCTGGGCATCCTTTACACTGTATTATTGACGCAAGCCAGCCAAGCCCTGCCTCAGGCTTCAGATTGAACTTTACCAGCACACATACAGGTCGGGACACACCCAGCTGCAGCTATACACACAGATGCTGAGATCAGCTCTGCATGGGATGGCTCAGCTAAGGAATTGCCCAGTACTCAATTGCACACCTCCTCTAGAGGGTAAACCCAAAATTGCACCGTCTTGCACTGCACAGAGAACTGTACAGTGTAAGCTCATGACATTCGCTGCCTTCCTCAATGTGGAGAGATATACACAGCTTTCTGCCCCAAGTTATGATTTCCTCACAGATTGGTTTTAGACAAAACAAAACAAGTTTATTAACTACAAAAGACAGATTTTAAGTTATTATAAGTAAGCCCCCTGGCCCCTCTGCCGCCTAGGAGCTGCAGGGACGTGGAGCCGAGTAGGGAGCCCCTGCCAGCCCTGCCAACCCTCCCCCTCCCCAGCACCAGCAGAGGTCCTGGGCCATGCACCATGGCCTGTACCACCCCCCCAGCACCAGCAGGGTCCCGGGCCACTTCCTCCAGCACCTGCGGTGCCCCCAACCACTCCCCCCAGAGCACCCATGGCCCCCCGCCCAAGTTTTAGTTAGGGGTATATAGTAAGTTATGGACAGGTCACAGGCCATGAATTTTTGTTTACTGCCCGTGACCTGTCCATGACTTTTTACTAAAAATACCCATGACTAAAACATAGCCTTAATTATAAGGGATAGCAAACAGATCAAAGCAGATTATCTAGCAAATAAAACAAACAGGCAATCTAAGCTTAATATACTAAAGAAACTGGTTATAAGTAGCAAATTCTCACCCTAAATGTTATTTTAGGCAGATTGCAGAGATTCTTGAAGGCAAGCTGCCCTTGCTTGCAACTTAAAACTTCAGATATTCCATTCACAGGCTAGACAACCTTCTAGCCTGGGCTCAGTCCTTCTTCTCTAGTTCAGTATTTTAGTTCTTAGGTGTTTCCAGCTGTCCTCTTTCTTGGGCGGGGAGTCAATGAAGAACCAACTATGATGATGTCACTCCCCTGCCTTAAATAGTTTTTGCATATGGTGGGAATCCTTTGTCCCCCAGTGTGATTCCCACCCCCAGTTAGTGGGAAAATACTAGTATTATCATGGAGTCCAGTACCAGTTGACTTGGTCACATGACCCTGTAGCCAAACACCTAAGGAGCACAATTGCCTTTGATGTGCACCAAAAGGGGCATGGCCTGAATAAGTGGGCATGACCAAGTGATTTGTAAATTTCACTTATGCTGAGATACTTCAGAGCTGTAAAATTAGTATAGGGTAATCTGCTCTCTCAAACTGAAGTTGGTCTTAGGCTACTTTAAGGTCTCCATAAATCAGACACATAGGTGGTATACCAGGAGAGTGATACCCTGGCAGCTGTTCCTCGGCTCTTGCTTGCCGAAAGGGTAACAAATCAGGCACACATTGCTTAAAAAAAAAAAAAAAAAAGAATGTAGTCATTTCAAAACACCCTCCAAATTGCCTAAAGTTATTGCTATAAGGAATGCTGTCTTCATAAGACAGATGATTCAGAGAATGACCTGACAATGGTTTGAAGAGAGGGGCTGTAAATTTTGGTGAGAACAACATTAACATCTCATGATGGAGATGTTCAGGCACCAGAGGAAACACATGGAACACACTTTTCATAAGCTTCCTACAGTAGACTAAGTGAAGAGTGTCAATCCATGCGTTGCATGGTGGAAAGCTGATAAGGCCAATGGACCTTAATAGAAGTCAAAGACATTTTGACCAAAGTGTAGGAGATAATTCTAGATAAAAGCGAAGAATGACCATCTACTCCCTTTCGAGCTTCCCACCTGGAAAATACTTCCCACTTCATTGAACATTTATCTAGTTGAAGGCTTTTTGCTTTCTAATAGGATCTTTGACTTCAACATAATGCTTGCTCTGGTGTTCCCAGCAAATCAGAATCAAAGCCATCAGCCTAAAAGACTTTGAATCTGGAGAAGATGAGAATGGAGCATGTGTTTCCAGTTAATCAGCCAGATCATACACATTCTCCTCTATTACTGACTCCCCTCAGATATAGACGATAGCAGTGGGGAAGCCAAGGTGATAGCAGTAGATAGGAGGACAGTAGTCCACAAAGTCTCCGTGAATCAGGAGGATCTCAGGAACAATGCATGAATGGAATAGATGCTGGTTCAGGGGAAGAACTAGTCAAAAGAGAAGGAGAAGGCGGCCTTACTGAGTCAGGTTACCAAGAAAACTCTACACAGGCATCAAGATCCATCCCTGAAAAGAACAAGACTGTCACAGCTGGCACCAGGGTCCTTGGGCTCTGAGGTCTAACTTTTCTCAGGGGGTGATTTGTTACCAAAGCCTGGGACACAGCACTTCAGCTTCTATTTAATGTATTCATACAGTAAACTGTTGTTCTAAAACTATCTCTATCCTGTCTTGCACTGAATTGCTGGTAGATGGCAGCAAATGACAAAGAGATTTTCGAACTGTGCTATATCAAGTTCTCCTTTTACATGACTACAGAATCTTTGGTTCTCAAAACAAAATGGTGCTACCTTTGCATTAGCAAGAGATCTGAAATTTGTAAATGGAAAGGTTTCAAATATGAAATACAACTCTTTAAATGTGTTTTATTCTTCTTCGAATGATTGCTCATGTGTATTCCACAATAGGTGTGTGTGCTCGCCACGTGCACTGGTGCCGGAAGTTTTTCCCCTAACAGTACCCGTAGGGGAATGCCCCAGCGACCCCTGGAGTGGCGCCTCCATGGTGCAGTATAAGGGGCACTGCGTGCTCCCCCCACCGTCAGTTCCTTCTTGCCGCCAGTGAAGGTGCTTCGGAACTGCTCTAGTCCAGCTTTGCTGTAGCTCGTCCCTGAAACTTCTTGTTCGTTCAGTGTATGGTACCTGTAGTTAGTTAGTTGTTTAGTTAGTTTAGTTTAGCTAGAGGGCCTGGGCCGGGGCATGCCCCGTGTCCTGGGTTTTAAGTCATGCAACACTTGTAGGCGATCTATGCCACTGAGTGATCCGCACGCACACTGTCTATGCTGTTTGGGGGAAACCCATCTCAGCGATCGCTGCAAGATTTGCAGGTCGTTTAAGCCTCGGACCAAGAGAGAAAGGGACATTAGGCTCCGGGCTATCCTGATGGAGTGGGTGCTGACCCCAGCTCCGGCGCGCTGCTCCGAGTTGGCACCGGGCACCGCAGTGTCGGTGCGTGGCGACCCTCCAACGCCATCGACTAGTCGGCACCGCTCCCAGTCCACGGGGCACACTGAGAAAGCTAGGAAGAGGCCTTCTTTGCCGCGATCCCAACTGGCCACTAGGCCTCTGACTCAAGTCGAGCGGAGTAGCCCAGCCCATTCGGAACAGGCCTCCCCGGATGTCCGGATGCCCTCCACACCGGAGGCCCTGCAGGCGGCCCGGGATGTTATGTCCATGCCGGTACCAGGAGCACTGCCGATGTCAGCCCTGTGCTCCAGAGGCAAGCCGCTGCTGGGATCTCCGCAGTCACCCCTGGCTTGGTACTGGTCTCGGTTGAGGGAATGTTCCCGACGCTGTTCGCTGCCCAGCGTCCGTTCAGGGCAAAGTCCTGGCTGTCTGGTTGGGTTCCATCTGACTGAGACTCTCGGCACCGCTCCGCCTCGAGGAGCGAACACCGACAAGACCGAGGCAGACATCACCAAACGTCCTCGTCTCAGAGGGGCTATCGCAGCTGGTCACAGCACGAACGTCGACGTCATTCCCGTTCAGCGTCCCACTCCAGGACCCCGCCACGGCACCGCCTCTGCAGCCCCGGGCGTCAATCGCCGTCATCTCGCCGTCGCAGGTCTGCCCGCTGGAGCCGATTGTGGAGCAGCTGTTACCGACGGTACCGGTCCTTCACATCGGGATCGCAGTCCCGTGGTCAGCATTGCTCCCGGCGCCGCTGCTCCAGGGACAGCAGCAGGTCGTATGTCAGCACGGCCTCCCTTTGTAGTCGTCCATCGTGGCCCGGTGGCTGGCCCAATGGTACCAGTGGGCCCCATGGCCCCCAACGTAGCCCCTGGTGGGGGCTCGCTCGGTGGCCGGAACCTCAGAAGGACCATCGGCCTCCCTCTCCAGACCTCCGAGGAAGGAGTCGGTGGGACATACATCCTCAGCACTGTGCCCGGAGACCGACCAGGTGGTGGACCCTCCAGTGCCGGTGGACACCCAAAGTACCGTGCCAGCCTCCTCACCCTCCCTGGATGAGGTGATTATGGCCCCTCCTCCCTCCGTCCCGCAGGAGGACTTTAGGGCCCACCAAGAACTCTTAAAAAGGGTGGCATCAAGCCTCAACCTCAAAGCAGAGGAGATGGAGGAGCCCTCGGACTTCTTGTTTAACGTGCTGTCCTCCGCGACACTGGGCAGGGTGGTCTTGCCTCTCCATGAAGGGGTGGCGAAAATTTCAAATGCCCTGTGGCAAACCCCGGCCTCATTGGCCCCCATCTCTAAGAGAGCGGAACGCAAGTATTTTGTACCCGCCAAGGGGCATGAATACTTATACTCCCACCCTGCTCCTAACTCCCTGGTGGTCGAGTCGGTCAACCACAGGGAGCGGCAGGGCCAGCCAGCCCCTACCCCGAAAAATAAACATTCAAGGAGGCTGGACTCTTTTGGAAGGAAAATTTATTCGTCCTCGAGCTTCCAGTTGCGGGTGGCGAACCATCAGGCTCTCCTGGGCTGGTATGAGTTCAATCTGTGGGGCTCCCTGCCCAAGTTCGAGGACTCCCTCCAGGAGCGCGACAGGAAGGAGTTCAAAGCACTGGTGGAAGAGGGTACAGCGTCTGCCAGGGCAACCCTGCAGCCAGCTTCGGATGCAGCGGACACAGCCTCCGCGGTGTCCCTGAGAAGGGCATTGTGGCTCCTGCTCTCTGGGCTGTCCAGCAAGGTGCAGACCTCCCTGCAGGACTTCCCGTTTGACAGCAAAGCTCTGTTTGTGGAACAAATGGATACAAAGCTGCATGGCCTGAAAGACTCCCGCATGACTCTCCAGACTCTGGGTCTCTATGTTCCGGCTCCGGCTAAACCTAAATTCAAGCCGCAGCAGACTCCCACTCAGGCCACCTACCCAAAATACGAGACCGCTTATAAGAAGTCGCAGGACTATAAGGGGCACCCACAGAGGCAGTCTCGGCCTGCCTGGGTCCTCCAAGGGCTAGCAAGTGGGGAAAAGGCGGTTTTGACGGGACGCCCGGGGGCGCCCTGCCAGTTCTCATCAGGGATCCACCCTCAATAAAGCTTCCCTTCTCCAATCGGTTGTGTGCTTTCCTCCCGGAGTGATTGCAGCTGACCTCTGACTGATGGGTCCTCAACACCATCTCCCGGGGCTACACCCTACAGTTTACTTCCTCCCCGCCCAACCAGCCCCCACCCCCTCCCTCCTGGGGGACCCCTCGCACGAGGCTCTGCTCGAGCAGGAGGTGTGACGGTTCCTGGGCCTAGGAGCGGTGGAAGCGGTACCTGGGGAGTTCAAGGGCAAGGGGTACTACTCTCGCTATTTCCTTATCCCGAAGGCCAAAGTGGGGCTCAGGCTCAATACATGGTGAAGCTCTAGTTCCGCATGGTCTCCTTGGTCTCCATCATCCCCTCCCTGGATCCCGGGGACTGGTACGCAGCCCTCGATCTGCAGGACGCGTACTTCCACATTCATATATTCGAGGGGCACAGATGCTTCCTCCGTTTCACGGTGGGGCAGGAACACTACCAATTTTCGGTCCTCCCATTTGGCCTGTCCACTGCCCCCAGGGTAGTCACGAAATGTATGTCAGTGGTGGCAGCCTACCTCAGGCGCCGAGGGGTCCAGATCTTCCCCTATCTGGACGACTGGTTGGTCAAGGGCAGCTCCCAGTTGCAGGTGCGGGATCACATGGCGCTCCTTCTGTCCATGTGCACCACTTTGGGTCTGTTGATAAACAACACCAAGTACACGTTAGTCCCTGTTCAATGCATAGAGTTTATCGGGGCATCCTGGACGCCTCGTCAGCCAGAGCTTCCCTCCCACCGGACAGGTTCGAGACCCCTTAAGGGGCTCATCGACACGGTCACAAGGTTTNAATTAGTCCCAGTTCAATGCATAGAGTTTATCGGGGCATCCTGGACGCCTCGTCAGCCAGAGCCTCCCTCCCACCGGACAGGTTCGAGACCCCTTAAGGGGCTCATCGACACGGTCACAAGGTTTCCGGTGACAACAGCCAGAGCGTGCCTCCAGCTCTTGGGTCACATGTCGGTGTGCACGTATGTGGTCTGTCACGCCAGACTCAGGATGAGGCCCCTCCAGCTCTGGTTGGCCTCGGAGTTCTCCCAGGCCAAGGACAGAATGGACAAAATCCTCACAGTACCTGAGCCAGTGATCACCTCCCTACGGTGGTGGTCCTCCCCGAGAAACATGCTCCAAGGGGTCCCGTTCAGGGGCAGGGTCCCGTCGCAGGAGTTGGTGTCCAACGCATCGGACCTGGGATGGGGGGCCCATGTGGAGAACGTTCAGACCCAAGGTCGGCTCAGGATCTGACCCTCCACATAAACGTCAAGGAACTCAGGGCGGTACGGCTGGCGTGCATGGCCTTCCGCTCGCACCTGGAGGGCCAGGTGGTCAGGGTCCTCATGGACAACACGGCCTCGATGTTCTACATCAGCAGGCAAGGCGGGGACTGATCCTCTGCCCTCTGCCACGAAGCCCTCAGGCTGTGGGATTTTTGTATAGTCCACGACATCTGCCTACAGGCCTTTCTTCTGCTGGGCACCCGGAATGCGCGGGTGGATCGCCTGAGCAGGGACATCTCCTCTCAGTACGAGTGGTCTCTCCACCCAGAGGTGGTGCACAGACTTTTCCAAGTGTGGGGAACTCCCCAGGTAGACCTGTTCGCGACTCGGCAGAACCCAGTTCTGCTCCGGGGGCGCTGGGACAGGGCACTATCTCCGATGCCTTCCTCCTGTCCTGGTCAGGCCAGTTTCGTTATGCCTTTCCCACATTCCCGCTAATCGGCAAGGTCCTGGAAAAGATAAAGACGGACAAGGCCCGGGTCCTTCTGATTGCCCCGGCATGGCCCAGGCAGCATTGGTACGGGACCCTCATGGGCCTGGCGGTTGCCCCACCATGGCCATTGCTGTCCTGCCCAGACCTGCTCTCACAGAACCAGGGCTGCCTCCTCCACCCTAACCTAGCGGCACTCCACCTCATGGCGTGGCTGCTCAATGGTTAGGTCAGGAGAAAAGGACGTGCTCGGAAGGGGTTCAGCGCATCCTCCTAGAAAGCAGGTGGCCCTCCACGCGCCGAGCCTACTTGGCAAAGTGGTCTTGATTTTCCAGATGGGCGGACGAGCGGGGCATTTCCCCAGTGGCCGCCCCGATCCAGCTTATTCTGGACTACCTCCTTCACCTTAGAGCCCAGAGCCTTGCGCCCTCGTCAGTCAAGGTGCACCTGGTGGCCATATCGGCCTTCCATCCGCCGGTGCAGGGCCACACGATATTCTCCCATGCTATGACTGGCCGATTCCTTAAGGGGTTAGATCGCCTCTTCCTGTATGTTAGGTCCCCTGTCCCGCAGTGTGACCTAAACCTGGTGTTGGCCTGTCTCACAGGGCCCTCGTTTGAGCCGCTAGCCATGTGCTCCTGGTCACACCTCTCGTGGAAGGTGGCCTTCCTGGTTGCGATCACGTCGGCTACGCGGGTCTCAGAGCTCAGGTGGTCTCCACCGATCACATGGGTCAGGACATTTTTCTGCCGGTCCTCTGCCCCAAGTCCCATGCGTCCAGTGAGGAGCGCCGCCTCCACACGCTGGATGTGAGATTGGCTCTGGCTTTCTACCTGGAGCGAACTAAGCTGTTTAGAAAGTCCTCGCAACTGTTCATCACCTCAGCCGAGCGCATGAAAGGTGGGCCGATCTCCACTCGGCGGCTCTCCAACTGGATCACCTCATGCATCCATACCTGTTATGACCTGGCGAGAATCCCTCCTCCACCAATTATGAAGGCGCACTCGACTCTGGTGCAGGCCTCGTCGGCTGCCTTTTTGGCCCATGTCCCCATTCAGGACATTTGTAGGGCTGCCACATGGTCTTCAGTTCACACATTCACCTCGCACTATGCGATCGTCTCCCAGACCAGGGATGACGCCGGGTTCGGCAGGGCTGTGCTCTGTCCTGAGAATTTGTGAACTCCTACGCACCTCCAACAGATATAGCTTGGAATCACCTATTGTGGAATACACACAAGTAATCACTCGAAGAAGAAAATACAGTTACCTTTTCCGTAACTGGTGTTCTTCAAGATGTGTTGCTCATGTCTATTCCACATCCCGCCCTCCTTCCCGTCTGTCGGAGTTGTCTGGCAAGAAGGAACTGAGGGACGGGGGAGCGCGCAGCACCCCTTAGACCGCGCCATGGAGGCGCCACTCCAGGAGTCGCTGGGGCGCTCCCCTACAGGCACTGCTAGGGGAAAAACTTCCGGCACCAGTGCACATGGCGAGCACGCACACCTATTGTAGAATAGACATGAGCAACACATCTCAAAGAACACCAGTTACGGAAAAGGTAACTGTCTTTTCTCCAAGAATTTTAAGTAGCCGCTCCTGGCTCTTCCCAACAAACCCCTTGACTAGGGCTGGATTTGTGGTAATGCTGGTGGTTTAGGAACAGCTACACCAGCTCTCCATCAGCTGATAACTCTCCAACACTAGTGGATTCTCAGAGGACCAGATTTGGCTGCTTTCCAACCACTTCCTGATACCATACCAGAGTGTTACTAAATGATTGGAACACAGGAGAATCTTACCTATAAGGATGTATAGTTATACACATATTGAACACTGCGTATCGTTCACAATCATGTCACATTACAAAAATTGTTGCACTGTCAGGGAAAACAATACATTTTACTATAAATGGTATATAAGGCACAAATAAAAACGTAGGTAAATTGATTGCATGGGTATCTAAATTAGCAGGATTGGCAGAAACTAATCAAACTTCATTCTGTTAAGGTGGGATTCTCCATCTGGTACTATTACATACAGTTTTAAGAATATATTTGTTTATCATGAAATCAGCATACAGTCTTTAAAGAAGTTCTTGTATTGTTGTTAGTTTTGTGATATAGTGTCTTTTTGGGGAAGCTATGGCAAATAGCAAGGGAATTTGCTCTCTGCTTTAATCTCTCTAACTCATTGGTGGGCAACTTGCAGCCCGCGGGCGGCCCATCAGGGTATATGATTGCAGGCCGCGAGACCTTTTGCTGACATTGACCGTCCGCAGGCACGGCCCCCCGCAGCTCCCAGTAGCTGCGGTTCGCCGTTCCCGGCCACTGGGAGCTGTGGGAACGGCGAACCGCAGCCACTGGGAGCTGCGGAGGAACGTGCCTGCGGACGGTCAACGTCAGAAAAATGTCTCGTGGCCCGCAATCAGATTATCCTGATGGGCCACATGTGGCCCGCGGGCTGCAGGTTGCCCACCACTGCTTGAGGGAGAGAAACCAGCCGGTTGTGTTTGAACTGAGCTCCATGAAAGAGGGGAATGTATGCAAGCAGTTTGTGACTAACTCTGTTCAAGGGCTGCTGTATATAGTGTAAAATAAGGAAGTTGCACTAAGAATATGCCTAGACAGCACATCACTGATTTCTCCTCCCACAACAAGGCCCAGACATCTACTACTACGTTGTAGAGATGCAACAATACTGTGACCTGTGGATCTCTGGGGTTCTGTAGAGAGATGGCTATTCACAAGGTGCTAGCTCGTTTCTACCTAGGGTGACCAGGTGTCCCTATTTTATAGGGACAGTCCCGATTTTTGGGTCTTTTTCTGATATAGGCTCCTATTACCCCCCATCCCCTGTCCCGATTTTTCACATTTGCTGTCTGGTCACCCTATTTCTACCTGTTAAATTGCATTAAAGAGACAAGGTGGGTGAGGTAACATCTGTTATTGTACTAACTTATGTTGGTGAATGAGACAAGCTTTCTGTGTAAGCTCAAAAGTTTGTCTCACTCACTGGCAGAAGTTGGTCCAATAAAAGATATTACCACACCCACCTTGTCTCTCTAATATCCTGGGACCGACACAACTACGTCAACACTGCATACAAATTGCATTACAGATAGATATAAATACAGTAGAACCTCAAATTACGAACACCTTGGGAATGGAGGTTGTTCGTAACTCTGAAATGTTCGTAATTCTGAACAAAATGTTATGGTTGTTCTTTCAAAAGTTTACAACTGAACATTGACTTAATACAGCTTTGAAACTTTACTATGCAGAAGAAAAATGCTGCTTTTAACCATCTTAATTTAAATGAAACACGCACAGAAAGTTTCCTTACCTTGTCAAATTTTTTTAAAACTTTTTTTTTTTTTAGTAGTGTACATTTAACACAGTACTGTACTGTATTTGCCTCTTTCTTTTTTTGGTCTCTGCTGCTGCCTGATTGCATACTTCCGGTTCCAAATGAGGCATGTAGTTGACTGGTCAGTAGGGCTGTCAATTAATTGCAGTTAACTCACGCGATTAACTAAAAAAAGTAATCGTGATTAAAAAAATTAATCACGATTAATCACATTTATAACAATAGAATACCAATTTAAATTTATTAAATATTTTTGGATGTTTTTCTACATTTTCAATATTGATTTCAATTACAACACAGAATACAAAGTGCACAGTGCTCACTTTATATTATTATTTTTTATTACAAATATATGCACTGTTAAAATGATAAACAAAAGAAATAGTATTTTTCTATTCATCTCCTACAAGTACTGAATTGTTATTGTGAAAGTGTAAATTACAAATGCAGATTTTTTTTGGTTACATCACTACACTCAAAACCAAAACTGTGTAGAGCCTACAAGTCCACTCAGTGCTACTTCTTATTCTGCCAATCACTAAGACAAACAAGTTTGTTTACATTGACGGGAGATACTGCTGTCTGCTTCTTATTTACAATGTCACCTAAAAGTGAGAACAGGCGTTCGCATGGCACTTTTGTAGCTGGCATTGCAAGATATTTACATGCGAGATATGTTAAACATTCATATGCCCCTTCCATGCTTCGGCCACCATTCCAGAGGACATGCTTCCATGCTGATGATGCCCGTTAAAAAAATAATGTGTCAATTACATTTGTGACTGTACTCCTTGGGGGGAGAATTGTATGTCTCCTGTTCTGTTTTATCCGCATTCTGCACATATTTCATGTTATAGCAGTCTCGAATGATGACCCAGCACAAGTTCGTTTTAAGAACACTTTCACAGCAGATTTGACAAAATGCAAAGAAGGTACTAATATAAGATTTCTAAAAATAGCTACAGCACTAGACCCTAGGTTTAAGAATCTGAAGTGCCGTCCAAAATCTGAGAGGGACAAGGTGTGGAGCATGCTTTTAGAAGTCTTAAAAGAGCAACACTCTGATGCGGAAACTACAGAACCCAAACCACCAAAAAAGAAAATCAACCTTCTGCTGGTGGCAGCTGACTCAGATGATGAAATTGAATATGCGTTAATCCCCACTGCTTTGGATCGTTATCAAGCAGAACCCATCATCAGCATGGAAGCATGTCCTCTGGAATAGTGGTTGAAGCATGAAGGGACATATTAATCTTTAGAGCATCTGGCACGTAAATATCTTGCAACGTCAGCTACAACAGTGCCAGGCGAACGCCTGTTCTCACTTTTAGGTGACATTGTAAACAAGAAGCAGGCAGCATTATCTCCTGCAAATTGTAATCAACCTTGTTTGTCTGAGTGATGGCTGACTAAGAAGTAGGACTGAGTGGACTTGTAGTCTCTAAAGTTTTACATTGTTTTATTTTTGAATGAAGTTTTTTTTTGTACATAATTCTACATTTGTACGTTCAACTTTCATTATAAAGAGATTGCACTACAGTACTTGTATGAGGTGAGCTGAAAAAATTTTGGTTGTTTTTTATAGTGCAAATATTTGTAATAAAGTGAACACTGTACACTTTGTATTGTGTTGTAATTGAAATTAATATATTTGAAAATGTAGTAAACATCCAAAAATATTTAAAATAAATGGTATTCTATTGTTGTTTCACAGCACAATTAATCGTGATTAATTTTTTTTAATCGCTTGACAGCCCTACAGGTCAGTTAGTAACTCTGGTGTTCATAACTCTAAGGTTCTGCTGTACCTTAAATACCTTCCTAAAGTTATTTTCAATGTTAGCAACTGACACGTTACCTAATCACAAATGGAAAAGGACATGTCCTGCATGATTAGGAAGGTGATCCATGAGACTCTGTAAAGGTGTGGTCCACCCAATGAGGAACAATTGAAGAGGCTGCCCCAAGTCTCCTTATTCATTGGAGAAGTTGGAAGGGGTCTTTGCCCCAAGCTTCCTGGAGAGGCCAGGGAAGGGAGAGACTCTCCTATACAGGCCCTATTCCAAATCCCCTCACACAGGGCGTGCCCTGACACTCCTCACTTTTTGCAGGTGGGGGCGAGTTCTTCAGTGGGGGTGGGGACTTCCTGGGAGGGTCAGTGGGTCTCTCCCACTCCTGGAGGTCCTTATGGGGGCCTCTCCCCCTCATTAAGGGGCTGTCTCTGGGCTCAGCGGTCGGGGGAGAGTCCCTCAGGCTGGTTTGGGGGAGGGCTCAATAATGGGAGATCTCTCCCCTGCCTGGGGGGGTCTCAGGCGTTAGGTGCCTCCCCGACCCCGGTGAGCGGTTGAGCCGCCCTCTCTGGGGGGTCTCAGTGCGGGCTGTGCCTCAGTACTTGGTCAGGGGCGGGGCGGGGCGCGGCGCTGTGCGACAGGTGCGACGAGACACGTTCTCACAGCTCCCACCAGCGGGCCTGGGCAGGGCGCTTCGGGCCGGACACAGGCTCAGCCTGGCAGGCGGCCGCTTTTCCAAGAAACTTGAGCCCCGCGCGCTGCCGTCCGGGCCCCTCCAAACGAGCCCAGGGGACTAGCGCGGCGCGCCCGGCTCCGTAGGTCCCGGGCACTCCTGCGGCGGATCCGAGCAGGCCGGCTCCCGCGCCTGCACCCCACCATGTCCGCCCTCGCCAAGGTCTCCGGCGTCCTCAAATCGGTGGACTATGAAGTGTTTGGCCGGGTGCAGGGTAAGTGCGGGAGGGGCGGGCGGACCGGGTGCATGACGCGGTTGGCTGCGCATGCGCGGAGCTGCAAGTTCGTTCCCGGCGCGAATGCACGTAGCTGGCTGCGGCCTCAGGCCCCTGCAGCAGCGAGCCCCGCGCCCGGGGAACAGGGGCTGGGTAGGGGACCCCACTCTCCGCGCCCTCCTCCATGAGAGGGAGAGGGGGGTTAGGCCCCTAGTCTTTTCCCTATGACTTGCCGGAGTGGACTCAGCTGGGCAAACCTGTTAAAGTTCAGCATGCGTCTGAGATCTGACTACGGTCAATGTGTAAAATAAAGGGCTTGTAGAGGTCATGTTAGTGCCCGTCAGATGTGCATTATCGTTTGATGCTTCTAGGCAGTAATCTTGCCCCTCCCATCCATATAATTTTTTCCAGAGGGTTGCATAAATGGGAAGTGACTGCCTGGGAAGGAGTACTGCCGAAAGGGATCTGGGGGTCCTAGTGGACCACAAGCTAAATATGAGTCAAGAGTGTAACACTCTTGCGAAAAAAGCGAACATCCTTCTGGGATGTATTAGCAGGAGTGATGTAAGCAAGACATGAGAAGTAATTCTTCTGCTCTACTCTGCACTGATTAGGTCTCCACTGGAGTATTGTGTCCAGTTCTGGGTGACACATTTTAGGAAAGATGTGGACAAATTGGAGAAAGGCCAGAGAAGAGCGACAAAAATGATTAAAGGTCTAGAAAACATGATCTATGAGGGAAGATTGAAAAAATGGGGTTTGTTTAGTCTGGAGAAGAGACGACAGAGGGGACATGATAACACTTTTCAAGTATGTAAAAGGTTGTTACAAGGAGGAGGGAGAAAAATTGTTTTTCTTAATCTCTGAGGATAGGACAAGAAGCAATGGGCTTAAATTGCAGCAAGGGAGGTTTAGATTGGACATTAGGAAAAACTTCCTAGTTGTCAGGGTGGTTAAGCACTGGAATAAATTGCCTAGAGAGGTTGTGGAATCTCTATCATTGGAGATTTTTAAGAGCAGCTTAAACAAACACCTGCCAGGAATGGTCTAGATCAGGGGTTCTCAAACTGGGGGTCGGGACCCCTCAGGGGGTTGTGAGGTTATTACGTGAGGGGTCGTGAGCTGTCAGCCTCCACCCCAAACCCCGCTTTGCCTCCAACATTTATAATGGTGTTAAATATATAAAAAAGTGTTTTTAATTTATTAAGGGGGTCGCACTCGGAGGCTTGCTATGTGAAAGGGGTCACCAGTACAAAAGTTTGAGAACCACTGGTCTAGATAATACTTAGTCCTGCTGTGAGTGCAAGGGACTGGACTAGATGACCTCTCGAGGTCCCTTCCAGTTCTATGATTCTATAAAAGCTTCGAACTCTCTCCGAGCTATAACTTTAAAATATGAGTGCTTGAGTTTCACAGCCATATGCTGCCGAACAGCGAGGCTGGATTATGTGTGAAGAACAGAAGCTTTCCCAGAGATGTGCAATAGTACCTCTTTACGATGAACTTGGAGGCAGTGAAATTTCATGTGTAGTGATGCACCTTGTAAGCCTCCTATTGATCGACGCACCTTTTGCAAATTGTAGCTCCACCAATGGAGTAAAGCTGTTCGGGGGGGAGGACTTTATACTAAAAGAGGTCCACAGCATTAGTAATTAGGTGAACCGGCATAATAAACAGAAAAGTTTAAAGATGTTAAAAATTGATAATTAGAAGCGCACTGCTTTGAAGTGATTTCAGGAAGCCCATGATATAGTTCTGTGGGGCAGACCTAGCTTATTCTAAGAAATAAGGATGTAATAAATGGAGTATGGAAATAAGTACAAAATGTACTTAAAATACTATAATGGTCAAGTGTAGTCTAAATTATTTTTATTTTCATTCAGTGTGTGTGAAAGTTAGATAAGAGGTTGATATCTTGAAGCAGATAAACCTAGGATGGAAGTTTCAGTTCTTCTTATAGAGTGTGTTCATGTCGATTCCATTCCAGGTGTGTGCGTGCCCATGTGCACAGTTGTCGGAGACTTTTGCCTTAGCGGTATCAGTAGGGTTGGGCTGTGATGCCCCCTTGAGTGCCACATTCATGCGTTGGTATATTATGCGCCACCGACCCTACACCCTCTCAGTTCCTTCTTACTGCCCATGATGTTGGTTGGAGTGCCTCGTCTTGCCTTTAGCAAGAGTGTTAGCGGTTCTTCATAGTCCTTTGTCCTACCTAATCTGCCCCACTCACCTGGCTCCAAACCATGTGCGTCATGCAGCAGGCCGATGCCGATCAGTGACCCCCCACAACAGCTGCCTGAAGTGTTTGGGGGAAGCCCATAGAAAGAACAAGTGTTGCATTTGTAAGAACTTTCATCCTCGTACACAAAAGGAGCGAGGCTTTGGACCGAAGCCCACCGCCGGCACCGGGTTCCACCTGGCACTATTCCCCCTCGCCGGTGCCGAAGAACCCCCAGAAGAAGAGGGAAGAAGAGGCACCAAAGGACAAGTGGGCTGTGGGCAAAGGACCTTTGTTAGGCCATACGCCCACTGTGGGGTTTCACGGGGGTACTGCTGAGTTCAGACCCCCCAGCCCGGCCAGGGATCCACCCCCGACCCGGGGAAGCGGCAAAGGTCGCTGGCCTCTGCCAGGGCCGTCAGGGCCCGAAGTGGTCCAGGTGGCCAAAGAGCAAAGCCAGCCGGCTCCGCAGGCGCCACACCAGGTGACTGTCTTGGCTATGAGCCCGGCACCGAAGGGGAAGCCTATGGGAGTGCAGCCTCACAGGAGGGCGGAGCACCCCTGATCACCGGACCGCAGGCGCACATCCCCATCTCCGCGACCTCGGACACTGGCACCGTATCCTAACTCTCCAGCTAGACGACCCAGGTCCCTGACGCGTTCCCCGCCTACTAGCTGCGAGATGCCAGAGCCGCGACACTGTTCCCCGTACCGCAGGTACCGGCGAACTTCTGGCCACAGGTCGCCTAGGCCCTGTCTCCTAGACGTTGGTCACCGTCCTGGAGGGGCCGCTCAGAATCACGGCGCTGGTCCCGGTAGCCCTGGTACTGCTCCTCCAGCAGATGTCACTACTTGCCTTTGCCTCGCAGGTTGCCATCCAAAGTCAGCAGGCAAACCCAGGCCTCGACGGCTCTATCCTGGTCGCCGGAGGGACAGTGGTCCGGGTCGGACCAAGAATTTAGCCTTCACCCCGACAAGGGAATTATCCTCAACGTGGGAGGCCGTTGCAGCACCGACCACAGTGCCATCACAGCAGGGACAGTGGCCTATCCAGTGGCCGTACTGGAACCCATGGGGAGTGCCGGTGATGCCGATCACGTATTCCCAGCCCTCCCTGGCTGCCTCAGATAAGCCAGCCATGGCATCGCTGGCGCCGCAGTCAGAGCATGGTTCCGAGCCAGATGCGGCACCAGTGCACCGGACCCCGGCACCAAAGGAGCCTTCCCCGGATAAGGAGGGGGAACACGCTCTTCCTCAAGTGGGACAGTCCTCGTCATTGTCCCCTGATGAGGCGATGGCTGGGCCTTTCCACTCCAGCAGTCCCCTGGATTACTTCAAGGAGCACCAGGCCCTCCTTAACGGGTGGGTGAAAACTGAAAGCTCCGGGCTGAGGAGGACGCGGAGGAAGCTGATGACCTCTTCAGTGTCATTTCGGTCACCTCCCCTGCTTGGGTCGCATTGCCCCTCCAACCGGAGGGTCCTTAAAATTGCCAAGTCACGGTGGCAAACCCCCTCTTCTATTCCACGACCTCTAAGAAGATGGAAAAGAAATACTATGTCCCTGCAAGGGGGTTTGAATATCTCTATACACATTCCCCTGCAGCATCACTGGTCGTGTCTGCAGTGAACGAAAGGCACAGACAGGGTCAAGTTAGCAGCACACCGAAGAACAAAGAAGCCAAAAGACTTGATTTGTTTGGCAGAAAAGTTTATTCGATGGCTAGCCTACAATTCAAGGTCTCTAATCACCAGACCCTGCTGGGACGCTATAATTTCAATCTGTGGGATTTCCTGAATAAATTCAAAGAGGCCCTCCTCCAAGATCATGCCCAGGAGTTTGCTGCGCTGCTGGATGAAGGCACGTCGGTCGCCGGGGGGGTCCTCCAAATGGCCTGGGATGCTACTGACTCAGCAGCCAGGGTGGTCACATCTGTGGTGGCCATGAGATGCAGCAGTCCTTTGGGTTGTCCCAAAAGATGCAGGCCATGATCCAAGACCTCCCTTTCAAGGGTACCGGGGTCTTCTCTGAGCTCACAGACTCAGGGCTCCATCACCTTAAAGACTCCCGAGCCACCCTCCATTCCCTGGGCCTTCATACCTTGCAACAATCCAGGAAGCCTTTCTGTCCTCCGCCTCCTCCCCCTCAGCAGTCCAGGTCCTGGGGAACTCCCAGAGCAGGCTCCTACAGGAGAAAGGATAAAGACAAGGGGCATAAGTGGTGATACCTGTCGTCTTCCTTCCCGGCTGCACAACCTGACCATCCCCAAGGCCAGGGAGGCTAAAAACAGTCGTTTTCAGGGTGCTCCTGAGCCAATCTGTAGGATCCATCCCTCCCCTTCCTCTACTGCCTCCACCCTTTCTGGTCGGCCTGGTCCTGTATCACCTTGGACTGTTGGGTGCTCAATACAGTTTCGTCAGGCTATACCCTTTATAGGTTTATCACCATCCATCCCTCCCACCCCCCTTCCCTGTCCCTCTTCAGGGACCCTTCTCACAAGCAGCTCCTCGTTCAGGAGGTCGACAGCCTTCTGCATCTGGGGGCAGTGGAGGAGGTCCCTCGGAACATGGAAGGAAATGGGTTCTACTCCCGTTACTTCCTAATTCCGAAGGCAAAAGGCGGCCTCAGACCCGTTCTGGACCTGTGTCGCCTCAACAATTCTCTCAAGAAGTTGAAGTTTCACATGGTCTCCCTGGACTCCATCATCCCCTCCCTGGATCCGGGAGCCTGGTACACCGCCCTCGATTTAAAGGACGCTTACTTCCATATTTCCATTTTTCTGGGGGCACCAGCACTTCCTCCGTTTCATGCTGGGCCAGTGTAATTTCCAATTCATGGTGATGTCCTTTGGTCTCTGGTCAGCCCCGAGGGTGTTCACAAAGTGCATAGCGCTGGTGGCCGCTTACCTGCAACAACATTGGGGAGTCCAAATTTATCTGTACCTCGACGACTGTCTAATAAGGGGCCGGTCCCGAGACTAGGTGTGGCGGCATCTCGGGCTGGTCTGTTCCACCTGTCATGACCTGGGGCTGATAATAAATGAGAAAAAGTCAACCTTAACCCCAGTGCAATGCATAGAATTCATCGGAGTGGTTCTCAACTCCATTTGGGCCAGGGCGTTCCTCCCTGAGACTCCATTCCAAGCCAAGATGGACCTCATCTCGTGTATGCGAGCCCATCCGCTCACTACCACCCACGCGTGTCTGAGACTGTTGAGACACATGGCGGCCTGCACATACATGGTCTGGTATGCGCGGCTCTGCCTCAGGCCCCTACAGGCTTATGGCTTATGTCCCCAACCAGCACAGCCTGGATTGGGTGGTCAGAATTCCAGACAGTGTACTGTCGTCTCTCACCTGGTGGCAAGATTCTACGCCACTATTGGAAGGAGTCCCCTCTGCGGCTCCAGCCGCATTGATGACCCTCGTCTCCGATGCTTCAGACCTGGGGTGGGGATCCCATCTGGGTGATTTCAGTATGCAAGGTTGTTGTCCAGTTACGATCGCTACTTGCATATCAACGCCAGGGAACTCAGGGCGGTTTGCTTAGCCTGCCAAGCCTTCCCACCTTATATAGAGGGCAAAGTGGTTCAGGTACTTGCGGACAATACGGCAACCGTGTTCTATATCAACAAGCAAGGCAGAGCCAAGTCGACGGCCCTCTGTCAAGAAGCCCTCAGACTCTGGGACCTCTGTTTGCAGTATGGTATACATCTCATTGCAGTGTACCTTCCAGGGGCCAAGAACACCTTGGCAGATCGGCTCAGCAGGACTTTCTTGTCTCACCACGAGTGGTCCCTCCATCCAGAGGTGGTGAGTTTCATCTTCTGCAAGTGGGAAACTCCCCGGTTGGACCTGTTTGCGTCCAGACAGAACAGGAAATGCCACTTCTTTTGCTCAATGAGAGGCTTGGACAGGGGGTCCCTGTTGGATGCTTTTCTACTCCCGTGGTCGGGGGCTTTGATGTACGCCTCTCCTCTGGTGCTGTTGCTCCCCAGGGTCCTCACAAAGATCAGGCAGGACAGAGCAAGGGTGATCCTCATAGCGCCGGCCTGGCTGCACCAGCACTGGTACAGCATGCTGCTGGACCTTTTCTCTCAGGCCGGACTTCTATCCCAAAACCATGGCAGTCTTCTGCACCCAAATCTGGCGGCGCTGCACCTGACAGCTTGGCTGCTGCGTGGTTGAACGAGCAGGAGCAGCAGTGCTCAGCAGATGTTCAGCAGATCCTGTTGAGAAGTAGAAAGCCCTCTACCAGGGCAACCTACCTGGCCAAGTGGAAGTGGTTCACCTGTTGGACGTCAGAGAAAGGCGTCTAGCCTGAGCAGGCCTCGTTGCAGCTCATTCTGGAATACCTTCTGCATCTCAAGCTCCAGGGTTTGTCCCTTTCATTGATCAAGGTCCACCTGGCGGCCATCTCGGCACTCCATCTGCCACTCGAGGGCAGGTCGGTCTTCGCCCAGGACATTCCTCTAGGGCTTTGAGCACCTCTACCCACATGTCAAGGATCCCGTTTCTCCATGGGACTTGAAGCTGATGCTGTTGTGGCTCACGGGTCCCCCTTTTGAGCCTTTGGCTTCCTGTTCTTTCCTTCTCTTGTCCTGGAAGGTTGCGTTCCTGGTCGTGGTGACTTTGGCCTGTCGGGTCTCGGAAATTTGGGCGCTCACCTCGGAGCCATGTTATACAGTTTTCGACAAGGTACAGCTGAGACTGCACCTGGCTTTTCTGCCCAAGGTGGCCACTCAGTTTCATTCAAGCCAGGACATTTACTTACCGGTCTTCTTTCCTAAGCTGCATAAGTCAGAGGAGGAGTGTAGACTGCATGCCTTGGACGTTAGAAGGGCTCTTCTACATTGACAGGACCAAGCCATTCCTTAAGTCTACGCAATTGTTCATCGCTGTGGCTGACAGGATGAAAGGGCACCCGGTATCCTCCCAAAGAAGTGCCTCTTGAATCACTGCCTGCATTAGCTTCTGCTATGATCAAGTGAAGGTGCTGCCCCCGGCAATTGTCACCGCCCACTCAACCAGGGTGCAGGCCTCTTTGGCAGCTTTTCTGGTTCAGGTGCCTATCCAGGACATCTGCAGGGTGACCACCTGGTCATGCATCCATACGTTTACATCCCACTACACAGTGACTCAGCAGGCCCGGGATGATGCCGGCTTTGGTAGGGCAGTACTGCAAGCCGTGAAACTGTGAACTCCGAGCCTACCTCCGTAGATACTGCTTGTGAGTCACCTAGAATGGAATCGACATGAAGCACTCGAAGAAGAAAAAAACGGTTACCTTGCATAACAGTTGTTCTTCGAGATGTGTTGCTCATGTCCATTCCATTACCTGCCCTCCTACCCCTCTGTCAGAGTTGCAGGCAAGAAGGAACTGAGAGGGCGGAGAGTCGGCAGCGCCTAATATACCAATGCATGAGCGTGGCACCAAGGGGGCGCCACGACCGACCTTATGGATACAGCTAAGGCAAAAGTCTCCGACAACTGTGCACATGGGCATGCCCATATCTACAAAGGAATGGACATGAGCAACACATCTTGAAGAACAACAGTTATGAAAGGTAACTGTTTTTTCTACATAATTTAACTAAGGCAGTTTGAATAGAGAGGAGATGTTGGCAATAATACAAGGCAAACAAGGGCATTGTTTAAATTACATGAATATCTTTAGACAGAGAAGGTGGGTGAGGTAATATATTTTACTTGACCAACTTCTGTTGGTGAACAAGATAAGCTTTCAAGCTTACAGAGATCTCTTCTTCAGGTCTGGGAAAGGTACTCTGAATGCCACAGTTCAATTGGTCCAATAAAAGATATTACCTCATCCACCTTGTCTCTCTAATACCTTGGGACAAACATGGCTATAGCAACACAGCAAACATGAGTATCTTTGTAAGTTATCTGACAAGTGCAGGTCTCCTGTTTGGTTCTGTTATATTGTAACTATATTTAAAATACATTGTTGTTAGCTGAAAGTATTGACAACTTGCTCAGATTGTCAGAATATGCACCATAGATAAACCAGCAATAGAGGATCAACAAAACATTATTTAGTTCTGTGTTTAAAAAAAATTATAAAAATCATGTAGGAGAAAAACAGAGTTCTCACTCTCTGGTTGGGTGCAGCAAAGTCAGATACTTTATTATCTCTAGCAATTGCATGGCGGGAGAGAGCTAAACAGGTCTCTCCCAGACAAACAATTACAGCAAGCATTTATACCTTTTGTTACAAACAATAATGTGCAACAGCTGCATTTTGTTTATACATAGGTCATCATGATAACTTATTTTTCTCACCAATTTAAACTATAGTCTACACTCCATACTTATCTGACTCAAGGTTGCAACAACTTCTCACACAGTTCTTTCCCACTCGCCTCACACAATCCTCGCTTCTACAAATCTCACATTATTAGGGTTGCAGCTTAGCCTGACAATTGCTCACAGAGGGGACTGTTTGCATTGAAATCCCCTTCAAATCCCTGTCAGTTCTTTCTCTACTTCCACGATCACAAACCATATTATCTGGCAGCTGATGGATCAAATTTACCATGGTAAAAATGGGTATAACACCACTTACTTTGATGGAATATACCAGTGATAAAGTTGGCCTGATATTTTTTTTGATCATGCTTGAGTGGATGGTGTGAAGGAAGGCTATGGATCATATAGGTGTAAACAGGAATAAAAATACAAACGTCATAAACTGAATGAGAGAGATCCATGTTACTACTTGTTTGTACAATGTCTAGCTCAATGGGGCTGATATTGGCAGGGGCCACTAAACCCTGCTGTAATGCAAGTACATAATAATGGAATTCTTGTTTTTGTTTGTTTGTTTAATGCATGATATGACTCTTACCTATCCCGCATAACTAATGACTCAGTACTTTCTCCATGAAGGTATAAACTGTCCCTGTTCAGATAGTATTCTGTAGTTTTCTAAAAATAAATGCATAAAAGGTTATATATATATTCTACTTAAATATATTCTCATACATAAATTTAGCAACCTTAATTTTTTTGGTGGGTTTGGTGGGCCACCAATTGGGTAGCTAAAAGTGTGAAGATATGTTTTTATAATATAGCATTTATTTTGTAGTTGGAGACTGTTGACATTCTGCATTCTTTAAAGATACTATCTGTGCAGGATTTTGACTACAGGTCTTATCTCCTTAGCAGAAGATGATGGAATTCTCCTAGTTTGTGAGTCTTGAGGGCAGCAGTAGTGGGATAGAGTGCAAGCCATATCCCCTACTTGTCCTTGTGAGCCTTCTGAACATTCCACTCAGTTTTCAATTGCATGGTAGGCAAAGTTCCCAGAAAGAAAATGCCAATTCTGGATGTTCAACATGAGGTGTTTAAAAAAAAAAAAAAAGAGGAGGGGGCGGGACTTCTGGGATGCCTGCAGAAAAATTAAGTACATGATGCAAGAATCAAGGGGGCCTGGCTTATCTTCTACCTTCCTACGGTTGTCCTCAAGGATTAAAACCTGAAGCTCTAAGAGTGTTCTTCCGCTGTATTGCTAAGAAGTTAAAGCTAGGGATAGAGAATCCTTCAAAAGGATATATTCAGAGAAGCAGAATTACAAGTAAAATATTTTCTCTGTCATTATTTGTCCTAAGGAAGACCATAATAAGTAGGGCCGTACCAAATTCATGGCCATGAAAAACGTGTCATGGACCATGAAATCTGGTCTTCCCCCATGAAATCTGGTCTTTTGTGTGCTTTTACCCTATACTCTACAGATTTCATGGGGGAGACCAGTGTTTCTCAAATTGGGGGTCCAGACCCAAAAGAGAGTTGCAGGAGAGTTGCAAGGTTATTTTAGGGGGATCATGGTATTGCTACCCTTACTTCTGTGCTACCTTCAGAGCTGGGTGGCTGGAGAGCAGTGGCTGTTGGCCAGGAGCCCAGCACTGAAGGCAGTGCCCCGCCAGCAGCAGCACAGAAGTAAGGGTGGCAATACCATACAACGCCATCCTTACTTCTGCACTGCTGCTGGTAGCAGCTCTGCCTTCAGAGCTGGTCTTCCAGCCAGCAGCTGCCTCTCTCCAGCTGCCCAGCTCTGAAGGCAGCACCGCCACCAGCAGCAGTGTAGAAGTAAGGGTAGCAGTACCTCAGACTCCCTCTACAATAACCTTGCGACACCCCCTTCCCCAACTCCTTTTTGGGTCAGGAACTCTACAATTACAACTCTGTGAAATTTCAGCTTTAAATAGCTGAAATAATGAAATTTACAATTTTTAAAATCCTATGACCGTGAAATTGACTAAAATGGACCGTGATTTTGGTAGGGCCCTAATAATAAGGTCAAAACATGTATGTAAGTATGTATGTATAAACCTGACTCCTAAGTAGCTATCCATATTTTAGAAGTGTGATGAATAGGTATAACCATTCTTTAAAGTTTCATAGAAAATGACTAGAAGTCTAGAATAAACCTCTAGTACTTAGTTTAGTTTACAGAGACACAAATTAGGTAAAACTGTTAGCAATAGCATTAATTCTGTCAAATTAATCTCTCTTTTCTTTTCTTTTTTCTAGGTGTTTGTTTCAGAATGGTAAGGCAGCATGCATTATGCCAATTTTACATTACAACAGTGTAATATTTCCAATGCTAAAAATATTGTAGAAGGCCTATAGTAGAGTACAAAGGCATCCAGCTGATGTTTTCAGTCCTTAGCTGGACAGTTAAGTATTGTGTGGTTTTGTTGTTGTTTTTTTTAAATCATAGGTTCTTTTTATAGTAGATACATGGTATAGAATAATCCTACTGTTAAAACAGAATTTCTTTTAAGAAAAGTTTAATCATATTGATGTTACTTAATTTGTTTGTATCATAGTAATATCTAAAGGCTTCAATCACTGAATTTAAACATCATAAGGGCCTGACAATGTGTTGAATGGAAAATGTTAGTTTTGAACTACTGAAGCAATGTGTATTCTCTTTTTATTTTTCTTCATGAAAATAAAAGTGCAGTGTTAATTCTTCAGAGAATTAAATAAATTAATCTACAGTGCTTATGATTTTTTTTTTTTTGACAGATGATGTCTAATAATCACATGATGTGAAAGTTTGGTCTCTGCAGCTCAGAACCCAGCCAAGCTTCTCCACCAGTTCTGAACCTGCAGCAGGAGCATTACAATTCAAAAGAAAGGAAGAAGCTCAGAAAACAAGAGGACACATGTTTCACAGAGTGGAAATAGCTAGAATACGGTCTTTTCTGAAAATATTGACTAATGTTTAATATTAAATATAAAGCTTTTTCAGTATATGGTTATACTTGTGAAACAGCTGAAGGACTTAGGGTATAACACATATGTCTTGAATTTAGTGACATCATTCATTCTACCCAGTCAGCTCGGGTCTATCCCAGGTACTTTGGACTCCTGTGCTGAGTTGCCACTCTATCAGATATATGGTTCATTGCTTTGTGCTAAGTTACTGTTAACTTGGAACTGCGAATCTATGTCTGTGTGTGATTGAAAGTCATAACATCATCCCATGCCTGCTTTATATTTAAGTGGAGAGAAGTGAGCATTGAGTGTTTTGTGTGAGGAAACAACGAGTCTATGCCTCTCTTATATTTTGATGCCTTATCTGCAGGCAAATGTAACCAAATAGACAATTTAAAAATTCTCTTTGTTACTGTTTAACAGATGCGACAGAAGACAGTAAAACACTGAAATTGTGCTGATAGTGTCTAAACAGGAACAGTTCTCCAGTGAACTAATCAATAATGAGTATTCATTAATAGCAGCCTAGGCCAACCCAGTTGAGTGTATATGAAGTATACTAAAATGTAGTCCCCAGAGGCTAATAGCCAAATCTGAGTGCAGTATATGCAACTGGATAAAGATATATATATATATAAAGAGAGAACCTCTATGCATACTCTGGTATATTATTGTATTATTGAGCAACATTTAAAACAGAGTGGAAAACTCCCAACTATATCTTTGAAAACTGCATTAAAGTTTACAATTGTGGCGAGTATGATTATACTCTGCAGTGCAGCATGTAAACATGAGTTGCATGCTTGCACACAGATTGTTTCATCTTGATTGAGTTAGAAAAGATGTAGATAGTTAAAATACCTGTGACATCTATATTTATATAACTGATATATGAGAAGTAGAAGAACATGTGTTGGCTAATATTGATTGACTTACTCTTTCTTTTTTGGGTGGAATAATTCTTTGCTGGATTTCTGAGAGATAGACTTCCTATTCTGTGCAGTTTTGTGGTTTTAAAACATGTATATTTAAAGATACACATATGTTACTTAGGTATGAGAAAGACAGATAATATAGAATGGCAAAACTTAAAAAAAAGTGGAGATAAACTGAAGTGGCTGAAGCCAGCTCAGGAAGTGAATAAGTGACAATCAGCATAAGTTCACAATAATAATGTATTGCAAAAAGAGCCATATTAACAACCCAAACATTTAACTGGACTTCAATCTTTATTGCTACCACAATTACCTCTTCAAGTGTTTTGTTCTTCTTCATTTACTTCTCAAGGAAAGTTGCTAATTATTTTGACAGTTTGCTTGAAGATGGGATGTCATAGCTCCTTAAGGAAGTGTAGCAAATTCAGAAGTGCTTTAACAAAAGATGAAGTTTTTACAGCCTTCTGTTTTTTGCTGCCAGTGTTATTTCTTCGAAGTGGCAGCTATGAGGTGATGTGGAAGACCCTTAACCTCTGCACAAGAAGATAACACATGTTGAAAATTCTTAAAATGGAGAGTGTCGATTTTTTGTCTTCTCCCCCAAATGGAACCATCAATAGGTTCTGACATATCATGAGAAAACTGTCCCAAAGAAGCTATACTGCTACTTGCTTATTGCCTGCAGTGTAACTTGGAAGTGGAGCCAAGGGATGATGTTATGATAAACACTAATAAGCACAAGTGGGATAAGTCTCACTTTCTTGTTGAAAAATTATCTGCTTCTGCTGCAAGTCCAGAACCGGCAGGAAAATCCTGGTGTTTGGGTAGGTGCATTAATATCTACAGGTACTTTTTAGGAAGAGTAGGTTTTAAGAAAGTTGTGGAAATGAAACTGGGGCTTTAAGATTACTGATGCACAATCTGTGTGTGTCATAACTGCTGGTACTGAATATATATATTTTTTATTTTCCAAATCAGTACACAGAAGATGAAGCTAGGAAAATGGGAATAGTTGGCTGGGTTAAAAATACCAGACAAGGGACTGTTACTGGCCAAGTTCAGGGCCCAGAAGATAAAGTAAATGCAATGTAAGTACTTTTGTGTCAATGTGTGTTAGCCTCATTAACCTGTCAAATTTGTTAAAATGATTCTGAAGAGAATGTAAAATTAGATTTAGATATCAGTGACTTACTGTAACAATAACAAATCAAGGTTGTTAGAAACATGCCATCTTGACTCCTGAGCAATAGTTAGCCTTCTGGTGTATGGGAGAACTGTGAAGAGGAGCAAAAAGGAATATTAAAAAATAGAAAAACAAAAAAGAGACTATGAAGTAAAAAAACACAAAATTAGGAGGCGGAAAACAGAATAGACAAATTAATAGGATTAGAAAGAAGGAAATGGACAATATATAGAAAAGACCATCAATTGTGCCAGGACATAGGATAAGGGAAAATGGTGTGGTGATGGGGAGGAATGTGTCTGCCTACCTGTCCACTGTAAGTAGGGGCTTCCCCTCCAACAACAACAAAAAAGACTTGGAACCACTGCTGCAATGTAATAGTCTTTTCCATTGGTCTTCTGTGAGCTAGTACCCTAAATGATACAATTTTTACCAAGATGTCTGCCTGCAGCACTAAGTTCTGAGATACTATTTTAAATTTAAAACTGTAAAAAAAAATTAAAACTGTTTGTTCTTGGTGACAAGTGCTAATCCTGTTAGCTTTCATACTGCTTGGCTGAGTAAAATAGACTTACTTTTCCTCTGATTCTTAAATCATAAATTATTATGAACAGAGTATTAGATGCCCTTATATGGAGGTTGCCTAATCGCAGTACAGTATACAAACTTTTCTGACCTGTTTTTCAAGGGCTCTAGTGCCTCCGTAAGTTGTAGCAGAACTTTAAAATTTTGCAAAAGGATAGTCCTCGTGTCAGAGACTTGCCTTTGTTGTCCATATGGAAATCCATTCAGATCTGGTTGAATTATAAAATGTCAAATTTGCCATTTGCAATCTATATTATGCCCAGCAGAGGTTGTTGGAGGCTCTCTGCTAAAACTTTTCAAGATACCACATGTACTGGGCATACTCTCCAGTGTCTCTTTTTAGCATGGCACATATGTATCTCCAGATGGGAATCAGACAAAATAGATCCTCCTCCTTGTCCCACTGGCCCTATCAAAATACACATTGGGCTAGGGGCATTTGCACCAGACTAGGATCAATGAGGCCTTACACTCATGTTTTCTAACTGCAGTTGGTAATTCAGTTCCTTTCACAATATTTGTTACTGAGCGAGGCCTCATACCACCCTGAGAAGCAACAGAAGCTGGAAATAGAATATGGCAGACAAAAGTTTTATTTCATTAGCCACACTGCCTCTTTTTAAGAACCTCCCAAATCTATGTGTCTGATTATGCTGTAGGTAAAATGAGGCTACTCATGCATATGTAATCGTTGTTTCAGTATGTTGTGCATTCCCTAATAAATAGTCCACAAATGACTACAGCCTATTCCTGCTGCCCGTTACTGGAGTTACTCTTTTCACTGTAGTGAGTGCCGACTATGCTGCAGTGCTGGAGGTCCAGAGTTCAAACCCTGATGATGATGCATTGGGGGTGGATGAATTACAGTTGCACATAATAGAATTTGCTTACCTCACACAGTTAAGTGACACTGTTATATTTTGGTATTACAATAGTGCTTACTGCCCTCTACTGCGATTGGGTTCCTATTGTGATGGGCACTCTACAAAAACATAGTAAGAGAGATTCCCTATGCAGAAGAGTTTACAATCAAAATAAGACAGACAGATAACTTGCCTAAGGTCATATAGCAGATAAGTGACAAAATCCAGTTCTTCTGAGTCCCGCACCCTATCCCCTGGGCCACACTAACATTGCTACCGTTTTGTGGGGTTTTGGAGTGTTTTCACTTATATATACTTGTCAAATGTGAGACGTCACGGATGATACTGGTGTTGAGTTTAGTGATGGAAGACAAACCAAAAGAAGTCAGAGGTAGGTAGGTAGGGGTGTGTGTGTGTGTGTGTGTGTGTGTGTGAGAGAGAGAGAGAGAGATGGCAGTTGCTTGGTATAACGAAAAAGAAGTTGTGTTAGGCAAGGACAATGACTTAACAAAAGGCACAGTCATGAATGGGAGAAAAAAGACTGAAGGGGGTGTTCAGAAACTTGTTCATTATTGATGTTCAAAATGTTCTCAGAATGTTCTGGCATTTAAAACTAAACTGAAAAACACGTGTTTGTTGCAGCTGAACAGAAATGACTGTCTCTGTTGCTCTCAACCCCTGTGTGGCAGGGCAACGTCTCGCCGGTGCAGCGCCTCCTGCTGGTTGTCTCGGGAATTAGCTCTCCAGCATCCAGAGTGCCCTCTGCAGGCCGGTGTTGCACCTGCCGCTGGCCCGTGTCCCTCCCGGACCTTGGTGCCCCTCTATGTCAGGGTTCTGCCCCTGGCAGTAACCCACAATCTGGGTCTCCCCACCCTGGGGAACACCCCATCCTCTATCCCCACCTTGCCTCAGTGGCTACTGCCAGTCACCATCTAGCCCCCGCTCTCTGGGGCAGACTGCAGTCTATAAACCACTCATCGTCGGCAAGGGGGTTTGGACCGGCTGCCTCTGCGTATTCCTGAGCTGCACTTCTGCAACCCTAGTATCAGCTTGTGGGCCCTTAACTCGGCCTGCAGCCTGGGGCTTTGCTAGGCTGGTGCTCCCCAGCTCCCTCTGCCCTTCCCCAGCACTGCTCCACTTCAGATACCTTCCTCAGCTTCCCAGGCAACCAGGTCCTTCTCTCTCAGGAGTGAGTGTGTCTGTTTTAGCCTCTGGCCCTCAGCCCTCTTATAGGGCCAGCTGTGGCCTGATTGGGGCGTGGCTACTTCCCCCAATCACCCTGGCTTTTCCCCGCTGCAGCCCTCTTCCAGGGCTGTTTTATGCCCTTCAGGGCAGCAGCGGGGTAACCACCGCACTACACCCTGGTTTAGGCAAGACCTAAAGGAACAGGTTTTTAAAAAGAAAGATAGTTTCTGTGGCAAAAAAACTGTCACTCCTGTCACATGTTCCTTTTAATTCAGACACACCCTTGCTTCTCAAACAAGATTACCTTCCCCAAAGAGAAGCAGGTGATAACTCTCAAATTGGAAGATAAGGAAACTGGGCAAAGTGACTCCAAAAAGTGTTTGCTAGCTTATTGCAGAGTACTACCTACTGTAGATGTGTTTCATAGGAAACAATCAGGAGGGTGGCAAGCTTCTTATTTTCCAGATGTGTGTGACAATATGCCACAAAATATTGCTAGTCCATTGCATATTTTGGATAGGCAATTTCCATTCCAATGTTTTAACTCATACTTGCTATTGTGAAACATTTAAAAGAAAACTACCTATTTTGCTCATTCCAGAAATGTGAAGTTCTTAAAGATTAAGCCAAATTATTTGTCAAAGTTATTACTTAATTTATTCCACTTTCAGAGGCTTTCCTAACACACATAGTCAACATCTGCCTTTATGCAAGGCAGTGTCATGCCAGTGGAGCTGAAATTTTGTGTGGAAACTGCTATAATACACTTAACAACAAATGATATAATGCAGCTCTGATGGTATCATATGAGCTTCCGAGGTAAAGCTTATTACAGTAACTGTAGCTTGTTTTAGTTATGAGGCATTACAAAAGTCTAATAGCAGTATATGATTGTACATACTTTATTTGCTGTGGCACCAAATCACCATAGGCAAAGTTGAAGACTTAGAGCTTGCCTACACACAAAAGTTGTACCACATAGAGGGGGAATAAGCTATACCAATGTAAGTCACCTTTACCTTGTTAAAACTGCATCCACACTAGAGATTTTACTGGTATAATTTCAGTAAAAAAAATCACACACACCCTCAACCAAAATAGCTATGGTTGAAAAACTGTGTGTAGGCCTGGCCATAGCTTCAAACTTAATCTTACAGAAGCACAGACATTTCAAATTTAGATTTTATGTGCATTTCATTGTTGTTAGTATTTTTTAATGACAGGAGTATCACAACCCAAAAAGTAGATACTTCTATAAATCACGGACTGTTGTGGAACCATTTTAGTAGATTGTGATTGTGTACTTTAGGAAATATTTTGCATGGTTTTATGACACTGTAGCGTATAACAACCATTGTTTCATTGGAAAGATTTGTGTAAAGATTTGTGTAAAGAAAGTGTTCTCTGGGCTGGGTGCAGTATAGTGTAATGTTACTTATTAGGTAATTTGTAAAAAATTAACTATACTGTATATATGCAGTAGTAGTTCTATCTGGTACTTATATTTTGTATTTATTTATTTAAATTAGGAGTATGTAGTGTAAGTAAATTATATATATACTAAAATATTACATAGCCATATTGGATTTTATATTTAATTCACAGATGTATACAAGGTACTTTGCCCTTTAGTTGCTTTTTAAACCACTGTATCTTGACCTTATTTTCCTTTGATTAAATATCCAAATCACTAGTCGATGTTATGGAATAACAAGGTTACATTTCTTGTTTTATCTTGGACATTTTTGAAGTACAAAGATAAAAACACTTTTTTGGTAAGCTGGTAGTTGTGGAGGTGTGTTCACTTCCTATAATTTAAAACCTTTGTACTTTTCCTAAACTTTTAAAAAATAGCGTATAGCCTCAGCCTATATCAATTTTTAGCCTAAAGCAATTGGTTAAATTTGTTATATGTCCTTGAAGAATCATGATATTTTAAAAATGGAACATTGGCAAACCCTTATCTATTGTAAATGTATTTTTTAATTCTTGTGAAATAGTTCTGTGAAGAAATAGGCTGAGGAACTTTCTAGGTTGCTTTTTTAACTCATATTTTTTTTAAATGGTTTTCATACAATATGTATGATAAGAAATCGAAACATATAAACCTAGATTTCAAAAAAGGCCTGCAGCCTCTACCATCAGGAAATGAAAACTTCAAATGCTGCAATGTCTTTAAAAACATGGGTGTGGTTTCCCCAAAGTTATGGAAATCTGGAATACAGCAGTGGCCGTCATCATTAGGAGGGCTGCCTGGAAGCACAGAAGTCCATTTCAGTTGTTCCCAGGCCAGCTTTCAGGGGCATTTTGCATGTGTGTTGTGTTTTCTTTTTCTCCTTCATTGCCTCATTCTTGTAATAAAGATGATTGATGGTGAAAGCTTTCTTTTGCAAATTGCATTACATGTAGCCAATTTGGAATGCAGTTTCTGACATTTTCTTTTATATGAATAGTTTCAAAACTATTGTTTTGTTAAAGTTAAATCTACTTTTTGCAGAGTAAAAGAAAACGGAAAAATAATGTTGCATTTCCCGATAAACCAAAAGTTGCATCTTTAGGGATTTATGTATGATTAACTAATATGACTGCATTATGCACAGTAACTATGGTTTTTGTCCTGGTGATTTAATGTCAAGTTGATTTTTTGGGGTTGCAAGATAAATTAACAAAACCAGACAGGGATTGTCCACACCCATATTAGAAATTTGTTTAACAGACGAACTTTGCACTTATTTTCATTAATAGTTTTGTTAGATTAAATGTTGTTATAATTAAAATTAATATTTAAGGGATGATCCTGTAGCTAACTCACAGTGCTCTGCACTACTATGCAAGAGGCCTGGGTTTCATTTCCATTCATAGGGACAGATTCTCTTTTCACATAAACTGATGTAAATTTGGAGTATCTCCACTGAAGTCAGTAGAAATACTCTAAAATTTACACACTGGTGTAACTGCAAGCATAATTTGGCCCCTGATTATCTTCTATCCTGTCAGCTGTTAGTGGTCCTGGGAATGCAATTGGGAGAGGGAATACTCTGTGTCACCTGATGTCACCGTGCCTCAGTGGGTCACAGTTGAGAATACCAGATTCAGGACAAACTGCTGAGAAATAGGGCAGACTCACCTCTGAACTGGTGGTTATTCTAACATCAGATATACCAAGCCAGTAACAAAAGTAAATTTCTGTCTCACCACACTGGTTAACAAGAAAGTAAAATTCCAGTCATTCCAGCCTTTGTTTCATCACTCAGACACTGGACTCTATGATGAGTGGTTATTGAAAACCAATTTCATCACTTATAGGGTCCTCTAGTCCCAAGAGATCAGCCACATAGCCAGGTCAATATATAACTCAGATCTGACCCAATAATCACACTGTTGTCCATTCTTTAGTATCTCAGGGCACGTCTACACTTGCAAGTGTTGCTCAGACAGCGCAGAAGGGAAGCCGCTGTTGTGTGTTCACACTGACAGCTGCCTGCGCAATAGCATGTTCACTCTTCTGGCACTTGCAGTGCTATTCAGAGCGGTGTACTCTGGGCAGCTATCCCACAGAGCACCTCTTTCTCTTTTGCCACCAAGACTTGTGAGAAGGCGGAGGGGGTCGCGGGGCATCCTGGATCCAGTCCCAATGCCCCGTGATGCATTGCTTCGCATCCCAGCAATCCCTGTGCTTCTGTCCGCATTTGGTGCCATCTTTCAACAGTTTGTGTACTGCGCACCCTGCCTCTTTCGGGCTGCAGGAATGGATCCCGAACTGCTAACCAGTATGCTGCTCGCTCTGACCAACACGTCACGAGTGGCAGTGGAGTTATTCCTTAAACCTCAAAGGCAAGAGGAGTGCGACATTGATCTTGCCATGCGTAGTAGCTACGACACGAGATTGCTTGTGGCATTCACAGAGGTGCTGACCACAGTGGAATGCCACTTTTGGGCTCAGGAAACAAGCACTGAGTGGTGGGATTACATCGTGATGTACGTCTGGGATGACGAGCAGTGGCTGCAGAACTTTCGCATGAGGAAAGCCACATTCATGGGACTGTGTGATGAGCTCGCCCCGTGCAAGGACATGAGAATGAGAGCTGCCCTTTTACTGGAGAAGTGCGTGGCAATAGCACTGTGGAAGCTGGCTACTCCAGACTGCTACCGATCAGTCGCTAACCAGTTCGGAGTTGGAAAGTCGACCTTTGGAGTCGTGTTGATGGAAGTGTGCAGGGCCATTAATTGCATCCTGCTCCGAAAGATCGTGACTCTGGGCAACGTGCTTGACATTGTGAATGGCTTTGCACAAATGGGCTTCCCTAACTGTGGAGGGGCGATAGATGGCACGCATATTCCAATTCTGGCACCAGACCACCTAGCCACCGAGTCCATTAATCACAAGGGGTATTTCTCAGTGGTTCTCCAGGCACTTGTGGATCACCATGGCGTTTTATAGACCTTAACGCAGGCTGGTCCGGAAAGGTGCATGATGCACGCATCTTCGGAATGCTGGCCTGTTCAAGAAGCTGCAAGCAGGGACTTTCTTCCCAGACCAGAAGATCACCATAGGGGAAGTCGAAATGCCCATTGTGATCCTGGGAGACCCCGCCTACCCCTTAATGCCGTGGCTCATGAAGCTATATACGGGGCAACTTGACAGCAGCAAGTAGGGGTTCAACAACAGGCTGAGCAAGTGCAGAATGACTGTGGAGTGTGCATTTGGCCGTTTAAAAGCCGACTGGCGCTGCCTTTACGGGAAGCTGGAGCTTGCCGATGACAATATTCCTATGCTTATAGCCACGTGCCGTATGCTCCATAACATTTGCGAAGGAAAGGGGGATAACTTCACTCAGGGCTGGACTGCAGAGGCTCAGCGCCTGGAGGCTGACTTTGAACAGCCAGAGACCAGGGCTATTAGAGGGGCACAGCGCAGGGCCATAAGGATCAGGCAGCAATTTGAAGCTGAAAGCCACTAATATTTGTTGCTATGCTCGTGATTGCAGTGCTAGGAGGTGATTGGTGCACATGATGCAAGAGGATCCTTAACATTATTGTATGTTGCTTCGCAGTGCTCTTTTTGCTTTCACTTAATAGAATAAAGATTGCTTCCAAACAAACACAATTATTTTATTAAAAGACAACAACTGGAGGAGAGAGTCAAACGAAAAAATTCATCAGCAGGGAGGGGGAGGGGACATGGGGGAAGGGAAGTTCTCAAGAGGAGATCAGCTACAGATTTGTGTATGTCCAGGGATCATAACCAATCTTCTCCATTGGAGTACCATGCACCCGGTGCTGTACTTCAGCAGGGCCAAACTACTGAGGGATGGGTTTTGAGTCCACAGTGCTGGACTGTGAGCAGGGTGGAGTGGAATGCCGCGGGTAGAGAGTGGAGCCAGGAGGTTGATAACAGTGTGTTGGCAGTGTGTGTGGGGCGCATGGGAAAGAGTTTTGCGACAGCGGCTGCAGGGGAGGGCGGGCACGGAGCTGCTCAGTTTGAAGAGCTAATATCGCCTGGAGCATGTCCACTTGGCGCTCCATAACTGTTAGGAGCTGCTCCGTGGCTTCTTTCTGGTGTGCCGCGTTCTCCTTTCGATCCTTCTTCTCGCTGTCCCACCGCTCCTTCAATTCCTGTTTCTCAGCGGCTGAGTGCATCATAACCTCACACAGAAAGTCCTCCTTAGTTCTTCTTGGACGCTTTCTAATTCTGCGCAGCCGTTCTGCCGCCGATAAGGGAGGCTGGCCTCCCAAGCTCATCTCTGTGAAGTTTAAATGCAACATTTTACAGAAGCAGTATTGTTTGCAACACAGACAATAGTGATTCAGTGCTTTAAAACACAGCCAGTACTCACACACCTGTCACTAACTGGTTGACCCCAGGCAAGCACACATGAGCCACAAGACCCCCAAAATGGTGAGTAGCCAGAGGGGCAGGGTAAATCACTCTTCCCGGACCCTGCTGTACACTTGGCATGTGGCTCTTGGGGAGAGCCAGCACTGTAGGGTGGGCCTGATAATTTCTGTCCCCACACTGCCCACAGGAGGTGATCATTATGGAAGATATCTCGCTGCTGAGGGTGAGCAGGGAATCAAGGGAGGGTCTTCTCCAAGCCTGCAGTTTCCGCCCTAGCACCTATGCAGCTAGCCTGTGTGCAGCAATGGTCCTCCCCCCGCCCCCGCCCCGCCCCGCCCATCACCGCAAAGTGGCGTGGGAAAGTTATCGTTAATGGGGCAAGAAACAAAGCAGCTCTGCTGAGGAACCTGCGGCAGCGGATTGCCCAGTATCTCCACGAGAGTTTCCTGGAGATCTCTGAGGGAGATTCCTGTGAAGTGAGGGAATCTATCAACAGCTTGTTCCGCCGCTCAGACTAGGCATGCGGTGGGAGACAAGCCTGCCTCCTGCAACCCTCCTGCCCCCAACAACACCCACGCCACCCTGGGACTTGAACCTAGTATTATGCTGCCTCACTGGGCCTCTGTTCGAACCCTTAGCGACATGTTCTTTGACACACCCATCAATGAAGGTAGCATTCTTCATGGCAATCACATCAGCCTGTCATGTGGGTGAGCTAGGGGCCCTCATGGCACACCCACCCTATACCAACTTTTTCAAGGACAAGGTCACCTAAAACCTCATCCAAAATTCCTACCTAAAATATCTCTTCTTTCCACATAAATCAGCCAATCCATCTCCCCTCATTCTTCTCCAAACCACACAAGAGTACACAAGATTCAGTACTACGCACTCTTGACGTCAGGCGCGTGGTAGCATTTTACCTCTCTGAGGCTTTTCATTTCCACTACGGAACATTCTAAAGGCTCCGCTATCTCTACACAAAGACTATCAAAATGGATCTCCGGGTGCATTCACCTCTGCTATCAACAAAAGAACCTAAAACCCCCATTGGGGATCAGAACTCACTCTACCCGATCCCTTTCAACTTCAGTAGCCTTCCTAAACAACATACTGATCATGGACATATAATGTAGAGCAGCCACTTGGGCTTCTGCACACACGTTTACGAAACTCTATGCAAATGACCAGAGCTCAAGATCAGATGCATTGTTAGGTATAAAAGTGATATCAGCTCAAGGAACTCCGAAGCCCCTTCTGTCCAACCTGGGGCACTGCTCTACAATCACCTGAAGTGGAGCACCCACAGGGACATCACTCGAAGAAGAAGAGGTTACTCACCCTGTGCAGTAACTGAGTTTCTTTGAGATGTGTGTCCCTGTGGGTGCTCCACTATTCACCCTCCTCCTCTCTACTTGGAGTTCAATTTTCAGACTCTCCAGTAGAGAAGGAACTGACGGGGGGTCAGGTTGTGCATGCTGGATGAGGCCCCCAATGGTGCCGTGAGACAGGGAGAGCATATGCGTGACCCAAACGGACACTGCTGCTAAAATTCTCAGATCAAAGGTGTAGGGACGCACCATCAACTGAAGTGCAGCACCCAGGGGAACACACATCTCGAAGAACCTCAGTTACTGCACAGGGTGAGTAACCTTCTCTTCTGCAGTGGTTAGTGCATGTGGTAGATCAAACCTAAACATAATATTTCTATAGTAAGGACACTAAATAATGGAAATAGGAGTAATTCCAGCAACAGCTTGTTCATTAAATTTAAATAATTTAGTAATTTTTCAGTTCTATATTTAGTATTTGCAGAGTGCTGTATGTTTACGTGGCACTTCCTCAAAATTCATAAAAAGAGAAGGTTTTTGTGCTCAGGAATTATAATATACTTCAAAGAGAATACATGGGTTAATATAAAAGCAAGAAGGCACAAGAGAGGCATTTTAAAGCAATCTGCCTAATAGGTGGTATTATGGTCCACATTTGCGTACTTCATATATTGAAAAAATGTATAGTCTCATTATAAACCTTTTCATAATTCTTAGTTCTATTACTTCAGCCCAACATTTTAAAACATAGGTGCTTAAAGTTATGTTTTGGCTCTTAAATAAGTGGCCTGATGTTTTCAGAGGTGCAGCACCTGTAGCTTCCATTCCATAAGATTTTTCAGACTTAAAATTGCTGAAATATTTGCTTTACTATTTTTTGTTTGTTTGACTGGTTTTGCTGCTACTGTGTTTTCTCCCAACTTCTTACTGTTTCCGTCTCTTATATTTTGCAACTCTCGGGGTTTGTACCTCAGTCTTCCAGGGGTATAAATAAAGGTTTCAAAAGAGCACCACTGAGCCACCAGTAGGACTGCTGAGCATACTTCATTACAAGTGACCTTGTAAGGTGAGGTAAACTGATGGGGCTGGATCCCACAGGCTTGTGGGCCAGCTAGAACACTGAGCTCAACATATGCCCTGTGGCTTTGATCAGCTAGCTGGGAGAAACATTGGGTAGATTCTGTGTCAGTGACTGGCCCTCACGGCTGCCCTGCTTTCACTTTCTTCTAAGAGCAGTGGTTAAGTGCATATGAACAGCCATCTTTGTTCTTGGTTGGCTGTAAGAATAACGGAAAGTTCTAAAAATATGTGTGGTGTACAAAATTTGTGCTCACTTACAGATTACACTTAAACAACTACCTCTGTATGCTTTGGTCATGCCATCTTCCTACAGTCTCCATCACACACTCTTTTCTCCCTCCTCTGTATTAACTGTTGCTTAGCTAGTTGTAGGAATAGATGATTGCTCACATGATGAGCACTCAGTTCTCGGCACTGTGTGGATGTCTCCTTGTACAAATGCTGGCAAACACTTTCTCCATGCTTCTTTCAGCAGTGTTCAACAGCATTCAGGATTGAGTCTTTGTTGCCTAGTATAAATAATTGTCAGTTTGGTGGATCACAATATTTCAAAGAGCATAAACTGTCTTGCTACATTTTATTAGAAAAGTTTTGTTTCAGGGCATTCTCTGTCTCCTCCTTGTTAAACAGTCTTTACAGCACTGCATTTCCCCTTTTCCTTGGCAAAAGGAGGCAGACCAGATCTTTGCTCTGAGCCTGGGTTTAGGCCCACCCTCCCCAGGAAGGCCTCTTCAGAATTCTCTGCCTCAAATTCTGTGCAGATGGAAGATTCTGCATGTCCCTTTTTAATGGAGACTTTCACAGGATTCTGACAAGGTTTTAAACTAAATTTTTCTAATGTTCTTCATTGGCTTTAAGGTTTTTTTCTTCTAATTTCTATTACCTTCAGAAACTTTTCTTTTGGATTTCTGAAGAAGGTATATGGTGCAGTACCCTCTTTTCCCCTCTTTCTCTGCAGAAATGTCAGGCAGAGACAGCCTGAAGTGGAAAGGCAAGAAATGTGTCCTCTTCCTCCCCATCAGCTGTTCCTGGCTGTCATATAAGCAAGGTTTACATCAGGATGGCTGAGCAGGCTGCAGAGATGCTCCCCTCAGCAAGGCCAGGTTGAAAAATACTGGCAGGGCTCCTCTGCATTTTTATCCCCACAAGGCTTTTGACCCAAAATATTGAATCTGCATTTCTTGCCTATTATACAAATGCCATACATTTGCTTTCTGATTTAATCACTTTTTGCTTTAAACATTGTTAATCTTTAGCCAAATGTTTATCCTTCAATATTGACCCTTATTGATCCAGTGGAGTTAATTCTTTAAATAAGTGTCTTTTATGACTCCTATAATTTTTTTATTAGATACAGTTTAAGGCCATGATCCAAAGCCCATGGAGGTCAAAGAAAATATTCCCATTGACTTCAGTGGGCTTTGGATCAGCCCCAAAATCTTGAATTCCACCATACAGTAATACAGGAGGAGGAATGTAATTACTTACACAGTTACTTTTATAGATAATGACCTTCTGTGTACTTCATTCAGCCTAATATAAGTAGACTTATTTTGTCCTTGTTTTATTTTGTTGTACTGTTCACTACTTTCCCATAGAGACTCAAGTGTATTACAATGAATAGATTGTACCATCAGTATGAGTCTTAGTAGAATGAGTTTTTTGTGATTCCCCTCTGAATATGAAATTAATATTTTTGGAACTCTTTTCTCTAATATACTATCTTCCATTTAATTCATATTTTGATCTAGGACAGGAAGTGAAGGAAATTGCTGTTGACTGATGAAACTTTATTAAATTTTACAAGGAGCTCTGGTTTCTGATTTCCCCAGGAGAATGAGATAGGAGTGCTCCGCAAGCCTTGTGCTCAGTCCTTGTGGGGATGGAGCATCTTGCAGTTCTCTTTAGCTTTCTCTGGTGAAATTTAGGTTGTGTCTCTGAATATTCCATTCAGCCTCCCAACCTGGAAAAAATTATTAGGTTTTTTAGAACTCTAGAGGCCCCCAGAGGATCTAGTCATAACAAGAATAAATCTTTCTTTATGCACGTCCTCCCTCAGTCTTAGTTACAGTTGATTGTAGTTCAGCAGAGATGTATACATCTAAGAACAACATTAAAATGCAAACATCAGTAAGTAGAAAGGTATGACAGCATATGGCACAAGGAGGAGGTTTGGGAGTTGTTATAAGTGTTAGAATCTTTATTCCAGTCTGGTGCTGCGAAGGAAGTAGACAGAATGCTGAGTAACATTGCTTTGGGAAATGGAGTACAAGAAATCAAACGAAGTATAATTGCTCTTGTGCAAGACTGATCAGAAACACAATTCTTTGATAAAAAGGTTAGATTTCTACCAAATCCATTTAAATTATGTAATATTTTTATATAAATTATGATCCATCTCTTATCAATCCTAATCTCTGAAACAATCTGTTTTTGGGGTGCTAGTTCACTTCCTTTAAGTGCTCTGCTCTCTTTGAAGCATATGAGCAGAGTAGGTAAGAGAACCAGTTAGAGGGACTAAACTAGTTGATTCTGCAGTGTGAGAGCAGCATAAGCAATATTCCTAACCCATAGGATGAAATTGTGATAACAGAGAGAAAGGAAAATGAAGGGAAGGCCCCTCAGAGAAATCTGCTTATCTGGGTGAAGACTAAGCAGAAAAGAAAGGGAGAATAGTAGGAACACAGTGTGTTGAGGAAATGATTGATGGTCAGACAGCAAAAGGCAGAAAGAAATGAGAAGAGGAGACCGAATAAGAAGACAGGGAGGCAGGAGGAAAATGTGGCACAAGAGAAAGAAGATAGAGAAAGCAAGATGAAATGAGCGAAAAGAGAAGAGAATGGGATGAGAGCTCAGACAAGAGACCAAGTGAAAGAGGATAAACAGAGGGAAGAAAGCAAAAAGGGGCAGAGGTGAGAGAGTTCAACCAGGCAAGCTGAGAACTTGACACTTAGGGCTAGTCTACACTGGCAACACTAAAGCGCTGCCACGGCAGCGCATTAACATGGCTTGTGTGGTCATGGCGCAGCTCTCCCAGCACTCTAAAAAAACAGAACAGGAAAGTTCATATAGTTCATATAAAGAAACAAACTTTGAGACCAATGTGACAAATGGTTGCTCCTGCACAATGACACTTCTCGGGTGTAACTGCTTGCAGGATCAGGCCATTTAATAGAACTAAGTGAAAATAATTAACTGTGCTTAATTTTAAGCATGTGAGAAGACCCGGGGTATTCAGCTGGACTATTAATTTGCTTAAAGTTTAATATGTGTGTAAATCTTAGCAGGATTAGGGCTTTAGGGCTAAATTCCTCCGTGTTTTACACCCTGTGGGTGAAATCCTGGCCTTATTGAAATCTATGGTGAAATTCCCAGGATTTTGCCCTGCATATCTTCACTGAAATCTGTGGGATTAGTAGGGTGTGAATGAGGGTAGGATTTTACCCTTCATGCATTATTGTAGTTTGATCATCTGTGTTTATTTTCTGAGAATTAATTTTTTAAAAATTCTCAGAAGAAAAGGATTAAGTAATTTCTATATTGCAGGGTAGTCTTTAAAAATGTATGTATTTTAAAAATATATTTTAATTTAAGTGGAAAACCTTATGAACCTTTCCAGAGGGTAATATACCAAAAAGTTATATCATTGGGTTAAATATTTGTGCAAAGTATCCTTGAAAATAAATATTTTTATTTATGTTTATTATTAGATAACAGCATTTTGTATGATATAAAAGGCATCTTTGTTTAACACTAGCATTTATTGTAGCTATAGGGGCATTGGCAGTGTTATAGGAGTCTTGTACATAAGACCCTGCTAATGGTATGTTGGTTCTTTTATTTAATAATGCCTACTTTTTAAACTCTAGGTGGAGCTGTTTGTTTTGTAGATATTTGTACTTTTCAACTGTTCATGCCTCATTTGAAATCCTGTAAGGCTATTTTTAGACTATTCTGTAGAATCCCTTCTGTTAGTTAGGGGCTTTTCCCCCCACATTTTATAATCCTGTTCCCCCATGTTATTACATGTCCACATGGACAGCATACCATTACCCTTAGTCACAAAAAGCTTCATTTCACAGAGTTTTCACCTGTCATTGAGCCTGTGAATCAAGAATAGTAAGGTCACTTTCAAAGCCCAGTTAGACCTATAGCTGTGAATAACTGAGACACAATGTTATGCAGTTTTAAAATAGATTGAAGGATTTCCTACCAGCTCAAAATATGTTATTTTAAAAAATGAAATAAAAACATCTATTGTTCCCTTTGCATAAAAGAGAACTGTATAAACACAATATTTTTCCTTACAGTATCTTGTGATCTTTCTCCTTTATTCATAAAATGAAGCTAAAGTCTTTATAGACATTGTAGTTGTTGCCATAGCAACTTACAGCAACAGAATAGTTATTCTTTTTCTTAGTGGATTTTTTCAAGTTTGAATTATAACATTACTCATTTGCAATTATTAATTTACAAAAAGGAGTAAAGATTAGCATATGTGGATGGCTAAACTTAGAATTTATTAAAAATTATGATGCCTTGTTAAAGTACGTTAAAGGAATTGACATGCTCCTAAGAAATAATACCTGATGTAAAATTTTAAATAGCAACTACCATTAGTAAATAACAATGGTATTTAAATATTTTTCCTTCCTTTATAGAGGGGAGAGTGTTGTATTAAGTATAATATTCCCTGTCCTGGAACGATGGATTTTTTTAATAGATAAAAATGGTGTAAACTGAATTCACAATCATTTTTAATATTTGAAGTTTTCAGTAAAAATACCAATGACCATTAAGAAGAGAGAAAATCAGATATACACATAATACAAACAACACAAGAGCTACTTAGGTAAAATTTCAGTATGTGCCCTTATCAAGAGTGTCTAGATTTTTTTACCTTACAATAACAAAAATAAGGAAGGAGGGTTCAGGGGATGATAAGTATGTTTGTTCCCATTCTGTCTTTATTTAGCTAAATATGAGTTAGTCAACTTAGATGTCAGGTGTTTGGAGTTCAGGGAAGTATTGGAATGTTGACAGTATTCCATAGATGCATTCCACAGATGCCAGGTAACAAAGTGCTATTTATCATTTTGTCATTTAGAGTAAATCCTTTCTTCCAAAAAATAACAGACTTTTGATATCTTGAAAACCATACCTTGAAAAGTAGGCATGTTTTTACCATATTAACATTTTGAATACATTCCCAAACAATAGCCAGAGTAGTCTGAAATAGATCTGAGTGTTGGTTGAAAGCCATTGGTTATGGTTTTTATGAAGTGCCATACTTAAGCCATGAATGAGTTCCATCACCGTGTGCAAAATATTGAGTAAATAGTTGAAATCTAATCTCCAAATTTATGTAGTATTAATTTTCTAAGTAAGGCAACATCTCCGGTATTAATTCAGACTCATATTCCTCATTTATTTTAGTTGGAGGTGTGAAATAAAGTGAATGGAAATTCCAATCCATATTTTGAGGACATTTAGGGCATGGCTATACTTGCAGATGTAGAGCACTTTGAGTTAAACCAGCCTTTGGAGAGCGCAGTAGGGAAAGCGCTGCAGTCTGTCCACACTGACAGCTGCAAGCGCACTGGCATAGCCACATTTGTGGCACTTGCAGCGGCATTGGGAGCGGTGCATTTTGGGCACCTATCCCACAGAGCACCTCTTCCCATTCTGGCGCTGTGGCTTGTGGGAAGGGGGAGGGGGTGCGGGGCATTCTGGGTCCTGTCCCAACGCCCCGTGATGCATCGGTTCGCATCCCAGCAATCCCTGTGCTTCCGTCCACATTTGGCGCCATCTTTCAACGTTTTTTGTACTGTGCGTTCTGTCTTCTCTTTCGGTCTGCGGGAATGGAACCCAAACTGCTGAGGAATATGCTGACGAGTCTCGCCAGCACATCATGTTTGGCAGTCAAGTTACTCCTTAAGATCCAAACTGACAGTGAGGACTCCGATGATATCGACTCGAGTAATGCATACGACACGAGATTGCTTGTGGCATTCACAGACATGCTCACCACCGTGGAAAGCCGCTTTTGGGCTCGGGAAACAAGCACTAAGTGGTGGGATCACAGAGCTGCAGAACTTTCGGATGAAAAAAGCCACTTTCATGGGACTGTGTGATGAGTTCGCCCCCACCCTGCGGCACAAGGACACGAGATTGAGAGCTGCCCTGACGGTGGAGAAGTAGGTGGGTATTGCAATCTGGAAGCTGGCAACTCCAGACAGCTACCAATTGGTCGCTAACCAGTTTGGAGTGGGAAAGTTGACCGTTGGAATCGTGTTGATGCAAGTTTTCAGGGCCATTAATCGCATCCTGCTCAGAAGAACCGTGACTCTGGGTAACATGCATGACATTGTGGCTGGCTTTGCACAAATGGGTTTCCCTAACTGCGGAGGGGAGATAGATGGGATGCATATTCCAATTCTGGCACCAGCCCACCTAGCCTCCGAGTACATTAATTGGAAGGGGTATTTCTCTATGGTTCTCCAGGTGCTTGTGGATCACCGTGGACATTTCATTGACAGTAACGCAGGCTGGCCTGGATAGGTGCATGACGCATGCATCTTTCGGTACACTGGCCTGTTCAGGAAGCTGCAAGCTGGGACTTTTTTCCCAGACCAGAAGATCACCTTAGGGGAAGTCAAAATGCCCATTGTGATCCTTGGAGACCCCGCTTACCCTTTAATGCCGTGGCTCATGAAACCCTACACAGGGTGCCTTGACAGCAGCAAGGAGCAGTTCAACAACAGGCTGAGCCAGTGCAGAATGACTGTGGAGTGTGCTTTTGGCCGTTTAAAGGGCCACTGGCGCTCTCTGTATGGGAAGCTGGACCTGGCCAATGACAGCATCCCCGCGGTTATATCCCTTTGTGAAGGGAAGGGTGAAAGATTCAGGCATGGAACTCAGAGTTTCAACACCTGGAGGCTGAATTTGAACAGCCAGAGAGCAGGGCTATTAGAGGGGCCCTGCTCGGGGCTGCAAGGATTAGGGATGCCTTGAGGGAGCAATTTGAGGCTGAAATGTTTGGTGCCCTGCACGGGAGTGAAGTGCAGTGGTTCCAATGTTAGTAGGAATCTGTGTTTGCTATGCTGACTTGCAGTGCCTGTTGCTTTCGTGGGCTAAGGTATCTTTTACTTTATGCAATAATAAAGAATGTTTTCAAAGCCAAAAAATCCATGTATTCAAAAGAAAATTCATTTATTGAAAAGAAACACAACTGTTTGGGAAACAGAAAGGGCAAGGGGGTGGGGTGGGGAACGGTACAATCACAGATTTGCGTATGTCCTGTTATCATACTCAGCCTTCCTGTCTGGAGAGCTGTGCAATGAGTGCTGCACTTCAGGATGGCTGTACTGCATGGTGATGGGGGTTGAGTGCAGTGGGTAAGGGTCATAGTTTTCAGGGCTGGGTGGTGAAGCTACAGGTGTTGGAGGCAGCTGGTGGCAATAAGAACCCAGATGTTGGGGAAAGTGGGTTGGAGGTGACATGGGGGCACAAGGGAAAGAGCGCCTGGATCGAGTCCGCTTGGCGCTCCATGATGCTTATCAGACGATCCGTGCTTTGCTGCCAGAGCTCCGCGCTTTAGTGCCGGCGCTCCTCATTCTGCTGGTGGATCCTCCTTTCACTCTCCCTCCACTCCTGCGCTTTTAGATTCTCGTTAACTGACTGCTGCATTACTTCATGCAGCATGTTTTCTTTGCTTCTATGTGGCCTCTTCCTAATTCACCAGTCTTTCGGCTGGTGATAACATGGATGGCTGAGATCTCAAGGTTGCATCTGTAAAGGCAAAATGCAACACTTAACAGAGGCAGCATTGTTCACACCAAAGAGAGCAATGATTCCCCTGTACTTAAGGGCAAGTACAGTCTACACAATAGTATAATTTGCCCATCCCAAAGCGAGTGCACATAACCCACAGGAGCCCCAAAATGGTGAGTAAGCACAGGGTCAAGGGGGACTGATTGTTTCATGGCTGTACTGTCCTCTGGGTTTCTGTGCCTTGTGAAGAGCCAACAGCTGCAGGGGGCCCCTATACTGAACACTGTCCCCACACTGCCCACAGGAGGTGATCATTATGGAAGATATCTCGCTGCTGAGGGTGAGCAGGGAATCAAGGGCGGGTCTTCTCCAAGCCTGCAGCTTCCACCCTGGCCCATATGCAGCTTGCCTGTGTGCAGCAATGGTCCCCCCGCCCCTCACGGCACAGTGGCATGGACATGTTAGCCTGACTGGGACAAGGACCACAGTGGCTCTCCCAAGAAACCTGCGCAAGCGCATTGCCCAGTTCTGGATGAGACCTTTGAAGAGATCACTGAGGCCGATTACCGTGATATGAGAGAGCACATCAATGCCCTATTCTGCATCTAGGCATGCATGCAGCCCTAACCCTCCTCGCCCCAAGAGCCCGCACCGAATAACTTTCTTCCCAAATTAAAAGCCACTTACCGGGCACCTCCTCTGGTGTTTGTCCTTCCCCAAGCACCGGCCGCCGCGACTGGCTACCTTCTCCTGGCTTGGGAACAGCTCCTGGCTGCATGCATCTAGGGATGCTGGGGTATCTTCCTCCTCAGCACCCTCGCTCCCGCTTTCCTCCTCCTCCTCCTCCTGCCTTGTTGACCTGGGCTCTGAAGTGTCCATGGTGGTACTCGGAGTGGAGGTGGGGTCGCCCCCAAGTATCGCATCCAGCTCTTTGTAGAAACGGCAGGTTGCGGGGGCATCACCAGAGCGGCGGTTTGCCTCGCGGGCTTTGCGATAAGCATTCCGCAGCTCCTTCACTTTAACCCTGCACTGCAGTGCGTCCCGGTCATGGCCCCTTTCCATCATGTCCCTTGATATCTGCCCAAAGGTATCATAATTCCTATGGCTGGAGCACAGCTACTGGACAGCTTCTTCCCCCCAAACACTGATGAGGTTCAGCACCTCACCATTGCTCCATACTGGGGATCGCCTGGAGGCATGGTCACCTGGAAAGATTTGCTGAGAGCACTCTACGCCTGGCTGAGCAAACAGGAAGGGGATTTTCAAAATTCCCAGAGACTTTAAAGGGCGGGTCTGACGATTGGTCACCTGAGGGCAGGGCAGTAGAGTTCAAAGTGATGACCAGAGTGGCTAGAACAGGCATTGAGGGACACTTCTGGAGGCCGATCAGAGCGCATTAATAGACCAGGGCATCTACACTGGCACCGCGGCGCTCCAGCGGGGGTGCATCAAACGTTATTCCACTTGCCGAGGTGGATTACCAGGAGCACTCTAGCCGCGGAGTCAGAGCGCTCTACGTGCCTTGCCAGTGTGGATGCGTCGTGAGTTAGAGCACACGGGGCTGCTTTATTGCCCTCTAACTCGCAAGTGTAGCCATGCCCTTAGACATTTTTTCTTAGTTTCAGAAGGGCTATTTTTATCTTGAGCTCAGTTTAAGAACAGATAGACAGATTATGGGAAGAGGACCAGTACTAAGGTATTTTATACACATCAGTTAAGTTTGCTATAGGCCTGAAGGCAGAAATGGGACTTTAAGAGGTACTTGTTGTGTGGACAGGGGAGGGACTGAGATGAGTATAGGAAGGTTGTATCGTACATAGGGGAGCACATGGAGGAAGGCTCAGAGGTGATTGTTGAGAAGCTGACAAATGAGTGAATGAGGGTGGGAATGTAAATAGAATAGCGGGAGAATTAGGGGTGGGGGGCAAAGCAATTTGAGCTTGACCAGGGAGGATAAATAGGGCAATGTGATAATGGATGGGAAACTACTGGATTCAAAGAGAGGAGTGAGTGACACAATCAAAACAACAGGCAAGGAAGAAGACTTTAGTGGCTATAATTTGTGTGGACTGAAGGGGTGCAAATGTGTGTGTCTAGGAGGTCAGAAAGGAGGATATTTCAGTAGTCAAGGTGTGATATAGAAAGGAACAGAATAATAGATTTGGTTCTGAGGTTGGAAAGAAAAGGGTGGATTTTGAAGATGTTGAGGAAGAGAATCAGGGTCTGGAAATAGCCTGGCTGTGTGGGCAAAGGAGAGGGACGGAGTAAAAATAATTTCCCAATTGTGAGCTTGAATGACAAGGAAGACAGCAGTGGCATCAACGGAGATGATAGAAAAAGGGGGAGTGGCGGTGATAGATGGAGGAAGAGGAGGCGCCACAAAAAGAGACATTAAAGGAATGGTTGGAGAGACAGGAGAATCGGGAGAGGAGATATCTCATAAGCTCAGTGATAACATGTCAAAAAGGAAAGGATGATCTATAATGTCAAATGTAGCAAAGAGGATTTGGCAAGGAAAAGATTATATCGTCTTGTGTAAGTACTTTTAAAGGACATTTTCAAGCAGATTGTGAGAAGCAATCTTATAATTTTGCAAAACTACATGCAATTGTCTTAAAATAGCCTTAGAGTTTACAGGTGTGTGTATCGTTTATCAAAATTAGACTTTTAAAAAATACACCACAAATGATTTATTGAACATGTGTGCTGTTTACTATACCCCGCTATACCCTCTGAACCTGCAAACAAGTGAGCATCTTTCTGCTGTATTTTATACCTAAGTCAGAAAGGGATGGACTGAGATGAAAATAGGAGACAATCTGTAGTTGAGTGCAGAAGCATACAGGCATGAAAGAGAAGTTGCAAGTTATACTTGGTTTTAAGTTAAAATAATTCCCATATTAATGTCTGCTGTTTATCACATGAAATATAGGGAATGTGTTCATTGCATTTACCATTGATACTGAAAACTCATCTCGTTTTTATAGATTTTACGGGGTAGTGAATATTTCCTGTACACACATTTTCCATAATGTTATGATAGTTTATTTTCGAGCTTGTAGTGCACTGAACTATTATTTCATATTATGTTTCAACTATATCTGGCTTGATAAGGAATTAACATTCTATACTAGCATACAATAGATCTTGTTCCAGAATAACTTGGAAATACCCATTATATGGGCTGAAGGAAGTGATGTTTTGGAAGGAAAAGGAAGGTGGAGGTTGAATACATAGTCTTTAAGCTTTCTTCATTGTGGCCCACACACCCCTTTCACGCAGGAAATTTGGGGGCCCCCACATGAGTGCTGGAATCTGGTTAGCAGTGTGGGGTCCACCGGTGCCAGAACTTTGGCCATGCTCCTCCTCTTCCCCCTGGGACCCTGCCCTCTGGCCAGGCCAAAAGCCAGAGCTAGGCAGTGGTAAGAGCTGCCCAGGGAGACTGGGCTGCTGTGGGGAGCCCCAGACCCTCCACCTGCCCTGGGTGAGGCTAGGATGCCCGAGACCAGCTCCCATCCTGTATTCCCATCCCCCAGGGCATGCCACTGCCAGTGGGACCTAGGGGTGGAGGCTCTGGTTCGGCCTCCTGTACTCTCCCTGGGGCCTGCAGAAACGCTCTGCAGGGAGAGGAGGCCCTGTCCCAGGCTGGGAGGAACTGGGGAGCCCCGGGAAGGTCACAGGCAGCGAGGAGCCAAGAAGGAAGGGCTCCTCCAGCATAGCTCCCGCTGCTTACTGGCCCAGCCTCAGTGGCTGCTGCACTCCACCTGGGCTCGCTCAGTGCCTATTTCCGGCTCCCACTACCAGGCTGCCCTGCTGGGTCTCACTGTTGCCAGGCTGCCCCCGCTGCTGGCTAGGCTTTGTCCCCAAGGCAGAAACCATGTGAGGCACTGTTCCTGTCGCCTTTGGCTCGAGACTTGCAGTTGGGGGGGGCAACGCCCTCCAACTCCCAAACTACACCCATACCACTGCTGTTCTGTGTCTGCCCAAGGCTAGTATGCCCATGTTAAAAAGTGAGCAGTCATGACCCTCCCTGTCCCCTCCTGGTTCTGGCCCCCCTGGGCTCCCAGGGTGTGGAGGGCCCAAATGTTCTTTGTGCCCAGGGCACCAATAAATCTTAATCCACCTCTGCTGTCACGCCCCACATAAGGACCAGCATTTTCCAGCTGAGGATCACAAAGCATTTTACAACAAACAGTATAAATCCGGGTTCTGTTCCAAGCTCTACAAGACTTTGGTTCTGTGGTCTTGGGCAAGTCATTTAGCCTTTGTGCTTCAGTTTCCCCAGTTAAAATGGAAATAATGCTTACTTTATAGCAGGGGTAGGCAACCTATGGCACGCATGCCGAAGATGGCACGCGAGCTGATTTTCAGTGGCACTCACACTGCCTGGGTCCTGGCCACCGGTCCGGGGGGCTCTGCATTTTAATTTAATTTTATATGAAGCTTCTTAAACATTTTAAAAACCTTATTTACTTTACATACAACAATAGTTTAGTTATATATTTTAGACTGATAGAAAGAGACCTTCTAAAAACGTTAAAATGTATTACTGTCTCGCAGAACCTTGAGTTAGAGCGAATAAATGAAGACTCGGCACACCACTTCTGAAAGGTTGCCAACCCCTGCTTTATAGGGATGTTGCAAGAGTTAATTAATTTTGTAAAGTGGTCCTCAGCTGAAAAATGCTGTAGAATTGTGAACTATTATTTTTTAGTAGTAGTCACCAGCTGAACAAATAACATTTAGATCACCCCATTTCTATTTCAGAGTTAAAAGCAATTTGTACTGTAAGACTGAATCAGACTGTACTGTAAACAATAGATAACGCAGCTGTTCATCTGGAAACTGGATTTAGAAAATTTCTCAGCTAACTAGAAGGGGTAAATATTTTTTCTTTAACCCACATTGAACATCTTAAGATACTAATTTCAACAGTTAATAAATCTCTAACCCCCATTAACTAGTTTAAAGTTGAGAACTCCCTTAAATTTTGAGAATGAAGTATTTATATAAAACTTTTGCTGAACTTTCGAGTGGCAAATTTACAAGGCACAAATGTCAGTCAGGCTCCTAACTTCCACTGAAAGCCATTTGTGCCTTTGAAAAATCTTCTTTACAGTTGATACATTGCTGGGACCCAATGTAATGCTTCTGGGTCATGTTTTCAAAACATTCTGGAACCAGTTTGAAGATGTTCTGTTAGCACTCATACAGTAGAATGTAGACCAGTTCAAGGCCCTTACTGCTGCTGCTTGCAGGACAAAGATTGTCTCTGAAATATTTTGTGCAACAGATACACTCTTTGCATAAGTAGTAGTGAGCAACAGTTCAGTCTAAAATGTTGTTTATAAAGGAGTGATTCTTAACCAAATTTCTAACACAATAGTTGGATTCTGACAGTAGTTAGGGTAGTTCTACCGTTGGAAAAAGAGTAGACCTGAGAAGTGTAAGTTAGCTCCTTGGGACATGCTATAGATCAGGGGTCTCAAACTCAAATGACCTCGAGGGCCACATGAGGACTAGTACATTGGGCCGAGGGACGCATTTACTGACACCTCCCCCCGCCGCCCTTGGCCCCGCCCCCACTCCACCCCTTCCATGAGGCCCCGCCCCTGCCCCGCCTCTTCCCACCCCTTCCCTGCCCCCATTCCAACCCCTTCCCCGAAATCCCCACCCCAACTCTGCCCCCCTCCCTGCCCCCAGGGGGCATAGGAGGGGTGTGGCGGGGGCTCAGGGCAGGGAGTTGGGGTGAGGGGTGCAGGAGGNGGGGGCTCAGGGCAGGGGGTCGGGGTGCCGGGTGTGGAGGGGGTTCAGGGCAGGGGGTCGGGGTGCAGGAGGAGTGCGGGGGGGGGATCCGGCCCGACCCGCACTGGGAGCAGGACAGGCTCCCTGCTTGCCTGCCCTGCCGCTGCGCCTCACCAGGAAGCAGCTGGAACCTGGGGAAGGAGGGGCGCAGGGGTGTGTGTGGCTGTTGCTTCAGGCACTGCCCCCAGCAGCTCCCATTGGCCACAGTTCCCCATTCCCAGCCAGTGGGAACTGCTGGGGGCGGTGCCTGAAGCCACACACACCCCTGCGCCCCTCCTCCCCCAGGTTCCAGCCGATTCCCAGCACGGGGGCAGGGCAGGCAGGCAGCCGGTCTAAGTAAACGTTGGGGGAGGGCGGGGGGGCCGTGAGGAGCTCGCGGGCCGCATGCAGTAACTCTGCGGGCCGCATGCGGCCCGCAGGCTGCGTGTTTGAGACCCCTGCTATAGATCCTATCTTTGACCAAGCTGCATGGGCATCTAAAGTACCACATAAATCGAGTAGCTTTTATTAATATGAACATTCTAAATATGTTTGTCTGATCAAATGTGAATTACTTAGTTGTCTGGATCACTGAGTTACTTGCAGAGAAACCTGTTACACTGACTGGGACCTAGGTATGAATAAGGTTAAGCACTCACTATATATATCAGAACCAAATACACCTCTACCCCAATATAACGCAACCTGATATAACACGAATTCGGATATAACGCGGTAAAGCAGTGCTCCGGGGGGGGGGGCGGCTGCGCACTCCGGCGGATCAAAGCAAGTTCGATATAACTCGGTTTCACCTATAATGCGGTAAGATTTTTTGGCTCCCGAGGACAGTGTTATATCGGGGTAGAGGTGTATATGGAAACCCTGTCCACAGCCTGCATGTATCAATCTTCAAAGTTTAAAAACATAACAATAAAAAGCAATTAAGTTGTGCTGCTCTTACAGTGTTTCAGAAATATACCTACTTTCCATGTTGCTTTTGTGGTATAAACTTAATATTTTCTTTCTGAAGTCTGTAGGGTTTCTCCCCAAAGATGCAGACTTAGGGATTCTTTGATTTTACCATAACTGCTTGAAGTTAGTCTAGATCTGGAAACATAGGAAGATTGTGATAGCGATGTTGATTCACTATTTGGAGTTCAGCCTGAGAAGACACATCAGAACAAGAGTTTGGGGTCTCTGACTCATTGACAATGATACATGATACAGAAAAGAAAGCAAACAAGGATTCCCACATTCAGGTTGGAGTTTCTAGCCAATCCTTGTCTCTGAAGGGCATAAACAATGAGAATTAGCAAATACTCCAATGTGCTAGAGAGAGAATCAGTGGCAGTTTCCTGAGGCAACCATGTCCAGATGAGAATTTGATGGTAAAATGTCTACTTAGATGTAGGTGTACCTAAGTAGTACTGCTAACTTTCAGTTGTTAGGTTGTATGCATTTGTGTATACTGTATTATGTTATTGTTTGACTGTGTTCTGCTCTTGTTTTATAATCCTCCCATGTTTCTTGCACATAACTCATGAATAATAAACCTGATTTTTTTGGTGTTCATATCCCCTTTCTTGGTATCTGTTGTTTTATATTTCTTAGGCCCAGTAATTAAATAGGGAGGGAACAAGTCTCTGATGACCACTTCTGAATTCTAAAGTATTAAAGGAGATAATCCTTAGCCAGGGACTTATTTTTATAATTCCCAGCAGAAAAACAATATTAAGATGGAGTTAAAGTTGAGTAACATAAGGAGAAAAATCACAAGAATGTTATCATTATTCCAAAAACAAGCATTATGAACACAGGAAATTCAGAGTTAAGGTTAAATTGGTATAATTGGTACTGGAGTCCATGCATCTTGTATGAGACCAGGTGGAAACTCCTGTCATTCAAAGTTGTTATATTTATTATGGATATAGTGACATAGATATGCATTTGTCTTTATAGAAATACAGAGATCTTACAATTTAAATAGGCAACATACAGACAAAGGGCGAGAGGGAGGAGGGTTTATCACATAACATGAGACCTTGTTGTATTTGTTCCTGTTTGTATGGATGTATTTAGTCATTTAACCCTTAGACTTTTTATAGATCTGAGGCATTAGCTCCAGCCGAGGGGGCATTATATTCCTTCTCTGCAGTGGAGTTACAGCACCTCCTAGGGCTAACAACGGTCAATTTCTTTCTGATACAGACTTGGTTATTTTTATATTCCCCCCATAACTCCAGTCAGATCAAGAATTCTCACTGGCAGTTGCATAAAGTTCAGAGATCCTGGAATACTAGAGATGGAAAAATCAATGCTTTAATACACACAATCCATTGTAAAGGGGAAACAACCCTCTGAATCAGTCCATCAAGACTTAAGTACAAATGCAAGAATTTTATATTATGTTTTTGAGAAAACATCAATAAATGCAAAAAAGTAAATATTAAATGACTATCCCAGTTTGGAGCTTTTGTTCAGACTGAAGTGCCAGTCCACAAGGCTTATAAGTTTCCACATTTTTGTTGTATTGAGAAGTGGATCTCTCATGAGACTAGAAGATTTGTCTAGAAGAGTGGGAGGGAGCCCCCCCAAAAAACTGTGTGGCTCCAAACAGCTTTTTGTTGCAGAGGACAAACTGGAATCTTTAAAGTCTTGGTAGCTGTGTTGTCATAGGAAAGCCTGCTGATAAAGATTATTTGTAAGGCTTAAAGGATAAAACAAATATAATTCAGAATAGTATATTCCACAACATTTACTTAAAAAAAAAAATAAAGCTTGATGTTTAAAAATGTATTTTCTAGTGTAAAGAAGTCAGGCAGAATCACAAAGTCAAGGGCATTATTATTTGCCAGAAGAATAGCATGGAATTCCTTAACCTTTTATATACATAGCCTTTTGATTGATTAATACTTATGGAGAAATATAAGAAAATTATAAACATTTATTTCATGATTTCTACAGAGATCTGTAGTTTTCTAATAGCTGCAAGATGTAACATATTTCATCTGCTCTTAAGAATGTTTGTTGGATTGCTGGTTGACATTACCCACTCATGAAGAGTAACATATGGTACAATGATTCTTAGTGTTTGTAGATATTTTTACCTGAGTGAAAATCATTGTTCTTAGTTTGAGAGAATTTGCCTCCAAAAAGAAGCTTTGTTTTTTTAAATTATATTAGTGGCATCTTTTCTAGGATCACAGAGCTGGTCTTGGTTATGTATTTTGTATAGAACTTATTGTATGTTGCCAAATCATAGGATGCTTTTTAAACAAAATGACTATAAAGTGATAAAGTATGTTTCCATACCAAAGAGTTACAGTATGTTAAAAATACCTAAGTAGTCAATATTTAATTTTCATTTAAAAAGCAAAAAAGGCAACAATTGCATAGATGTACTGGTCAAGGTAGCAGCATGAGAATCAAACTCCTATAGTCAATCACATATTTATTGAAAGATTTGCTTTATACAACTTTATGGATTTTGACTCTTCTGGAAATATGTTTCCATAGACATAATGGTAATGTCACCCTCCCAAAACCTCTTAAAAAACAAGCAAGCAAACAAATAAAACCCCAGTACACTCAAAGAAATCTCGTTTCACAGCAATGGTTTAATGAAGACGGGGACTAATATCTGCAACTCCTCTCTGCTAAAGAGCTATCTTTCATTAAAGCACTCTGAAGTCACTGGAAAGACACTTGTTGTCTTCAACAGGCTTTGGATCAGGCCCTGTGGGCCTGCTCTAAACCTCCATCAGCTGATAATAGTTTCCAAGGGACTGTCTGTCAGTTAGGGATTGCTAGAGCACAGCACATTCCTGCCATGCCCTCTATCTGTCCCTGATACAGTCCCTAACTGGGTTTGAAGGCAGAGGAAAATGTGGCAGAGTAGCCAGTTATACTGATCCACATCCAAGTGAAACAAAGGGAGCTGAATAGGCCAAAGAATCTGAATCCTTTACCTTTTTTCACCAGCGCACAATTACTACATTGTGAACACTGTCCGGCTGGAAATCATATATATTGTTTAAAAATATATTCCTATCTGTGCTACAAATACCACCTTAAGAATATTAAACCTGAAGGATGGTAAAAATCTTACTTGCTGTTCCACGTTTATGATGTTTGTTTGTTGCTTTTTATATTTAATTCAACTTCACCAACAGAAACATGCCAGCCAGTTTCACTTATTTTTCTTGGTTTCACTTTCTACTTTATTTTCATGCATTAGCACTGTGCTGCAGGTGAATATCTAAATCATGACATAGAAACAAAACATAGGACTGTTTAATTTAGAGAGGAAATGAATAAACAAGGATATGATAGAGGTATATAAAATTATGAATGGTGTTCTCAGGGAAAATAAATCAGGTGTTCTCAGTTTACCCTTTCTCATAATACAGGAATGTGGGAATAGTCAATCGGATTGAAAGGCAACAAATTAAGTGATAGAAGGAACTACTTTTTCACACAATGTTTAATTAATCTGTGGAAATAAGGGCCACCAGGTACTTTTGAAGCCAAGAGTTTAACAGGATTCAAAACAAGGATTAGACATTTATATGGATAATAAGAACATCACAGTTACATAAGGATAAAAATGTACAATAATTACAACTATTTATGCTTTAGGTTGTAAGCAAACGACTATCTGTCTGGTGTTAGGAAGAAACATCTATGGTTGGTCTATGGTGATTTTCTCTAGTATCTAGGCCTGGCCACTGTCGGAGAGAGGATTCTGGACTAGAGGAAACTATTCTTAGCTGATATGGCAATTTCTGTGTTTCTAAATCTTAACAATTGTTTTCATTGGAAGAAAGAGCATTTCATGTATTGTTTAATTGTGTACAATTTTTTCTTTAAATACAAAAGTTAAATTTTGTGTGAAAGTTTCTCCTTCTCTCTTTAACATGTTTCTCAATTCTCTTCAGTTTGGGCTCAATCCTGCAAGGTACTGAGCTGAGCCATTGGGAGCTAAGGGTCCTTCACAGAGATGGACCCTTAATACTGAATCTTGTGACATATTACTAGGATTCATTCCTGATTACCATTTACCACCCAGTTAGCATTTCTCACAGGGAAGTACTTTCTAAATCCTGGTGCCTTAATCTCTTAATATTAGGACACCATTCTTTTCATATATATTAACTGAAGAAAGCTTTGATTATCTAAATTCTATCCTCCATCAGAGAAATACAGTTCCTCCAGATGGAAAACTCCATTTTTATAGGGCTAATAATACTCCTTTCATATCCAACAGAAAGGACTGTTGTTTGCTGGGATTTATAAACAGCTGTAATGTGCAAGAGCAAAAGCTGGATTGCCTTGAGGAGGCACTACTGAAAGGAATGTGATGGATGACAGCACTTTTCTGAACTTGGGGTAAATTGAAAGCCTCTTGGCCTGTGAAGGTTGTCATCAAATTCACTTCCTCTCTGGAAATTAAACTCTTTATGCTGTTTTATCAACCGCCATCCATCCCCACTTCCACCCTCACCCTACTCATACTAGGAATAGAGAGGTTTTTTATCCTGTCACTGAGGGAAGCTCCACCATCCATGCCACTCCTTAATCAGCCAGAGGGATTGCTCCCGAGCAATGCTGTTAAACTTCAGAGAGAGCAAAACACATGCTCACTGTTTCCTGTTGTTTGTCCCAGACAGGCATTCATGTGTTAAGTCTGTTTATCATAAAACCTGTTGTCTAAATTAGATATGCTCAGTTTTTTAAAGAGCTGTATGCAAATAGGGTTCCAGTGAGCCTGTGCAACAAACTGCATTACATTTGGCTGCTTTTCCAGATCTCTCTCTTATAGTATGACTTGTCATATTATCATATTATCTCAATGCCCTCAGAAAATCTCAGTAGTAATCCTCACAACATGTTGTGGGAGCAAAGCTGATCAAATGCAGTAGTCCCAGTGATGAACTCTGCTAACTCAGTCATTATTATTCCAGTAGTTGTTTCCAGTAGCTGTAATGAACTGTTTCTCCCTCTCACCTAGGAAAAATACTGAATATTGGCATGAGTGAAATGAGGAAACTCACTGCTCAAGATTAAGAGCAAAGTAATTAGCATGCTAAGAGTGTCAGGTCATGAATCAAGGTCCTCTGAAGCAGAGGATCTAATGCACTTCTACATTAGTCTACCTCCTACCCCAGTACATTTTCCTTGTTTAAAGTGCCTTTGTGATCATTAGCAAAGTGTCACAGAGTGGAAGTCTGGATCCTGCCCTTTAAGGCTAGAAAAATGTATATTTTAAAAGAATAATACATATTCCTACTAAATAATAAACACAGATTTGCTTGGCTGGTTATAAAGACAGAGGCTCAAATGAACTAAGGAATATAAAAAAAGACTCAAATTCCACTTTGTCAATAGCCTCTTGAAATATTTTCCTTTATTTTTTTTAAAGTTCACTTGCCTTCCATATGTTTTTTCTGAAGGATTTGACTGAAGAGACATGAAGGAAACAGAGGTTGAAGAACAGTTGTAAGTCTGTAGTTCTTCTAGCTTGATTAAGCTCTCTGATGTAGCTGTTTTGGATTTGTGAAAGAACAGAGTGCAGTCCCATCATTACGTAATGGTCTCTAGCAGATTAATAATTAAATTAATTGTCTGTCTCTCCTGTCCTTTAGATCACATAATTAATAAATGCTTTAGAGGAATCAGTAGAGGAAAGAGGAAGGGAATTTAAAAGGGAAAAATGAGAGCACAAAATTAAAAATTATTACTAAAAACACAGTGTGGCTTAAATCTACATCCCTGCTCAAAGAGTGTAGGAGAGAGATGCCTTTCTGAATAAGTTGAGTGATAAAATAGTTTATTTCAAATTCCTTTAGAGGAATCTGATTAACTGGTATAAGTGGCTCTTGTATCTATATCAAGTGAGTGACCCTATAAGGATAGCTCCTCTGGTGTACGCTGACTGCTGGTTTAAACTATTACTGACTGGAATCTAATCTTGCAAACCCTTCTTCTGTGGGTAGGGGTTTTTCAATAATTTCAGAATTCAAATGCTGTATCCAAACTTTCCTTAAATGAACTAGCAGTATTAATGGAAAATCATTAATAAGAACATGATGAATTATATTTTATGATCCAGGTTCTGCAAGCTGACCCATGCATGTGATCTCTTACCCAGGCATATAACCCCAGTGGGGCTCTCAACAGGCTCACGTGGCTGCCTGCAAAGATCAATGTCCTGGCCCACATTTGTAAACACAGAAAGTATTTTTGACTCTATTTATTTACTGTACTTATTAGAGCACAAATATAATTTGTTTGTTTTTTATTTAAAATGTTAATGGTGCTCGGTTTGATTCTTAGAGCCTCAGAAATATTTTGTATGTTTATATTTTCTTTGAAACAGATTGCTAAGGAATATTTTTGTAAATATCTGATATTTAAATCCCTATTACAAACATTAATTAAAGCTTGTAACAACCCTGTGAAGTAGCTAAATATGTGTTATTCCCATTTTCTAGATGGAGAAACTGAGACGTTCATTATTTGAATTGCTAATATCACACATCAGATTTGTGGCAGAATTAGGAATAGAACAAGGAACTCCTGACTTCCAATCTCATGCTCTAATCACTAAACCACAACTCCTTCCTTAGCTACTTCATAGGGTTGTGAGGATTAGTTAGCTAATGTTGGTAAAACACTTTGAAGATTAAAAAAATTCTCTAGAAGTCCTAAATATTACTACTACTATTAAAATATATTGATTTAAGTTACAGGATGGGACATGTTTATTCATCTGAAGCTTTCAGTAGTACATTTGCGTATCTGTATCAAATTAAATTATCATCTTTGCATTATTATATTAGCAGTGTATTGTCTGGATTATTTTGAGTAATGATAAGTTTGGTGTTTTGGTACATTTGGTACAAGTAAGAAAACTGTTTAGAAAAATACTATTTTCATGTGAAAGTGGGGGAAATAGACATGAGTGTGCTCTAGTTCAAATATACCAGAATGCCCTAATACTATTAGTTTCTCATAGTCCTCATGATATGTCTTATTAATTTGTATTACATTTAGTGCTTAAAGGCCCAACCAAAATCAGGGTATCATAATGCTAGGCACTGTACGAACTCATAAGAGACAGCCCCTGCCTCAAAGAGATTATAATCTAAATAGACAAGACAGACAAGGAGTGGGAGGTATAAGTCTCATTTTACAGAGGGGGAACTGAAGCACAGAGAGATGAAATTAGTTGGTCAAGGTCACATAGCAAGTTTGTTGCATGCATGTGAACTCAACCCATATCTCCTGAATCCCAGTCCAGTTCCTTAACCACAGGATCACCCTTCCTCTCTTTGCACCTGTTCTCAATTATATTAGAAAATATAAGCATTTATCTGTATTTGAATATCTATCCCCAAGAAACTGAATGCCTTTTTAATGATCTTACATGTACAGTAATTAACAGATATAATGCAGTTATGAACTGTATAAAGGGGTTATTTTTTATGTATACCAGCTGGCAAATTTTTCATTTTCCTTGTTATCAAACACTAACAATTCATAATAACAAATCTGATAATTGCATAGAGAATTTCATTTGGCTGATAGTGATGTGGACAGTATAGTGAGTAAATTCTGAACCACAGCAGTTTAGAATGGCACATCTGAGCAATTAATCATTTCAGTGAGTACTTGTAAACAGGGTCAGCTCAGCAGGCATTCAGGAGATCTCTTATGAAATGTGATATCCTTTTTAAAGGGTCTTGGTGTAGAACCCAAACAGCAGACAGGATTTATCTCTGCTGTGCTGTTGGCTGTACAGCAGATTTCTCACCATTGGAAATCCCTATATAAGTTACCAACATTTTAAAAAACAAAACTCTGATCCTTTCCTGGCATTTTGAATGATGCCTTATACTCTATCAGTTATCCTTGTGCCTGAATTTAGGGCCAGCTTTTCACCATATTTATGTTAATGAAAAGTTGTTAAAATAATATTCAAGTGCATTTTCAGATGGAGTTTAGCTATTGGCCCCAGTCAAGTAGACCCCAAGAGAAGGATCAGGCCCTAAATGATGAATCATACAGGTTTTGAAAAGCTGAAAGTACGTCACAGGCTTTGCCTCTTCCTTTGGGGGTGTGCTATGTAAATAAAGTTACACATTATCTATCACTTAAAATGTTTCCAGCTGTCAGAGATGAATACCATGCCTGCTGGATCCAGCTTGACATCATGAAGCAGGGCATACTACACTCCTCCTATGGTAATCATGCTGCTATTGGTTGCCTCTCCATGCCAGTAAACCCCCGTTCCATATGGGATAGGTGTGGCGGCGTTAGTGATTTTAGAGTGAAGTCCTGCATGGAAATGTGTCTGGTCCCAAGGGGAGCACTCCACAGAGAACATCTACTCCCTGCAGAAAGCTGTAGAAGAGGGGCAATGCTACAGCAGGGTTTAAAAACAGATCTTACTACAATGGTTTAAATACTGTTTCCTGGCTAATATGGATATTGCATATGACCCTAATCCTGCAATGGGATCTGCATGGGTGGATCCTTACACCAGTGTGACATCGAGTTAGCTTCAGTGAGATTCAGCACAGGCATAAGGGCCCCATCCATGTGATACCCATTGTAGGATCAGGGCATTTGTTTTTATGAACCATTGTAAAACTGTATAAATAAAAACTAAAGGTATTTGCCTTAATCTGTTCATACTTGCTGTTCAAACCCAGTGCCATAGGAATGGTGAGATGTGTGGTGTGGGATATTGTACCTAAGACAAACTTTCCCATTCTTTATGGTCATTCTGTGTGATGGACCATCTGACCCAATTAAAAAAAATGAAACAGAATTCTCAGAACACAGAAGACAAGAAATACCAACTCGCTGTGATTAATGTGAGCCAGTGTTTCAAAGGCTGTGAGCAGTTGCACAGAGTATTATTTGTTTGCAGCAGCAGTTTCCCCTGGTAGGCAGCCAGTTGGTGGTTGTTACTGGCCCCAGGAATAGGCTCAAAGGACAGAGTCAGGAAGGACAGAGAATTAATAGTGCTTTCAATAATGCACTGATGTCAATAAAATAGTTTAGCCATATCTGATAGGAAGCAAGTGTTAATTTTAAACAGCTGCCTTTAGGTGGTAATAAATTCTCTCATCTGCAGCTCCTAAAATGCAATCCAGAATAGTCATGTTCAGCAGGTCACAAGATTAGTTTAGGCAAATCCTCAAGTGAAACTTAGGAACAGTGAAATAAACACGAATAGAGGTGACAGAGCCTAGCCTGGGGGTGGAACACACAGTCCTTTCCAAGTTCAGGTTAATGCTGGTCATTTAAAGCATAGTGATCGGTACTCTCTCAACCACTCCCTTTCTCTCAAAGTGAATCGACACTAACATATCAGTGGCTTTTGGAACCACTCTCAAGGTCACATCTAAATGCAAGACTCCAAAATGGCAGGGCTATCTACCATCTATTCCCAGCTATCAGGGGAGGCACTGTGTACCATGGTTCAAGTTTATGGAATAATGTTTCCATTTTAACACCCTTAGCTGTAGGACCAATAACAACGTGTTGCCCTTGCCACATATTTAAAGAGAGCCAAGAGATATGCCTGGCAAGGTAATTTGGGACTCTTACCTGGGTTTAAAATGCATACATTTAATACTCCTGAGGGCATTCTGTGCCAAAAAATTAAAAATTCTGCATACCGTATTTTAAAATTCTGCAAAATTCTGCAAATTTTATTTGTCAAATAAATGTGGAGGCTCCAGCATGGCATTGGGGAGCACAGGCCACTGGCTGCACAGAGGTGGGAGATCACTGTGTAGCTCCCTCCCCCGCCCCAAGACATAGATTCAGCGGTGAGGCTGCACCCAACTCTGACACAGTGCAAGGACTGGGCCTGCCCCAGAAACTCTGCCCCTCCATGCCAGCTGCACCAGATGTGGGCAGGCAGGCTCAGCAAGGCAGGATCCAAGTGTAAAGCACCTTAGTGTGGGGGGATCCAGGTGTGGGTTGAGAGGGTTCTGTGTGGGGCAATCTGGGTGTGGGTGGCTCAGTGGTGGATCTGGGTGCGGGGGCGGGATCTGCATGCACAGGGGATTGTTGGGGGGTTCTGGGTGCAATGGTAATGGGACTCTGCAGTGGGGTCCAGGTGGAGGTGGTTGGGGCGCAGTGGGGGAGGTGTCTCGGTGTGGGGGGGATAGAGCTCAGCAGGGGGGTCTGGGTGTGGGGAGCTCAGTGGGGGGGTTCAGATGCTGGGGGAGTGGGGCTCAGTGGGGTGAGGATCCAGGTGCAGCTGATAGGGGCTCGGTAGGGTGGGGGTGTGGGTAGCTCGTTGGGGTGGTCCAGGTGCAGAGGCAGTGGGGCTTGTCAGGGGTGTTCTGGGTGCAAGCAGGGGTGAGGCTTGTTGAGAGGGTCTGGGTATGAGGGGGTCTGGATGCACGGGGGTTGGGCGGATGGGGGAGCATCTTCCCGTACAGTAACCCCTCCCCCTGCAGCTGAGGAGCGATGGGTGCAGGAAGTGTGGGGGAGGGCAGTTTGCAGAGCTTCCTACAGCTGGGGGAGAAATCTAGGGGTGGGTCTGACACTGTCCCTGATGCCATGCAGGCGAAGAGGAAGTACCGTCCTCCCCAGTCCAGCCGCGACTAGCAGCTGAGCCCAGCGCAGGGTAGGAGGCACCAGCGGGGTCTTTCCCAGTCCTGCCCTCTGCCCTGCAGTGATTTACCTCTCTGCTGGCTACCATGGGCATCCGAAACATACTGCTGGGAAGGGTCATATGACCGCTCTTGTGGCTTCCCTTTGCTTCCGCATCAGAAAGTCATTTTTCTGCAGGGGACATAAATTCTGCACATGTGCAGTGGCACAGAATTCCCTGAGGAGTAATTTAAAACAATGATTTGAGTCCACAGTTTGAACAATATTAAATGAACATTCATCATGTTTATATTATATATAATTTGACTGGTACTTGATGGTGATGTTGCACAAAAAGGAAGAGATTGTTGCCCAGATTTTCTGGACCAGTCAAGCTGGGCTCAGCACAGGTGCACGTTGGGTGTGAGAGACAAAAATGCCAGTTTTGCAGCTCCCTGATTCAGCCTTCTCCTCAGTGCTAGGTAGAGCAGCCTGAAGACTGCTGTGTCTCACGCCAGCTGCCAAAGCACCCTGAGGCCATTACAACAGACAAGGATTATCAAAGCATAAGGATGCCCCAGCCTTGCCCTCGGCACCTGAGGCAAAGTAATGTTGTCAATATCAGCAACTCATCATCACCCAAAAGATTCTTCTATGCAGAGGAAATCCTCCCATGGAAAATGAGGCCAGGATTATGGCTGCTTTGTGCCACCAGAATGGGACCAGGTGACCAGAGGCCACTAGGAAATCAGGCTGTATGAATTCAAACTATTTAGGCATCTACTGTATCTTTTAAAATAATTATAGCAAGTTAATAGTTTTCCAATCATCATAATCTCAGTAAAAGTATTTCTTTTTTTAAGAAGAGACAGAGAGGGACATAAAAAAGCAATTTGTATCAGTTCCTGTTTTGTATCCCCCACAATGTTGTAGAATAAGGTGTGTGCCAGTATTCTGAGTGCCTGCCAGTGTGTGTGTGATACACGTAAGAGCAGAAGCTAACCTTTCATTTTAAAAAAAAAGCAAGTTTCCAGCCTGGTTGCAAAAATCACCATCCAAATATGAACCAAGGCAGTGCTGTCTTCATAAGTCTGCAGAGAGCATGAAACAGTAACTCTGAGAGGCATGAACTCCTCTACCCCCATGTAATTTAATTGGGATGTTTACTCTAAAGCAGTGGTCCCCAACCTTTTTGTGGCCAGTAGCACACTCATGTTTTCAGAAGAGTGTGGCGGGCGCCAACAATTTTTCAAGGCTTATTTTGTATTTGTACATTAAATAATATGAAAAACATATTTAATATTACATAATATTATGAATATAATATGAATCCAGAGAGAGGAGAGAAGCCGCGAGGACAGAGAACACTGGCGCCCGCAGCCCCGGAGTACTTTGTCCCCAGCAGGCCCGGGGCCCTGGCTTCTCTCCCCTGCTGGGCACTAGGCGGGCCCCGCGCCTGCCTGAGACTGAGAACACCGGCGCCCGCAGCCTGCAGCCCTGGAGTTCTCTGTCCCCGGCAGGCGCCGAGCCGCAGCTTCTCTCCCCTGCTGGGCACTAGGCGGGCCCCGCGCCTGCCAGGAACAGAGAACACCGCGCCCGCAGCCTGAGTTCTCTGTCCCCGTCAGGCGCGGGGCTGCGGCTTCTCTCCCCTGCTGGGCTCTAGGCGGGCGCACATAAATGCCCCAGTGGGCGCCATGCCGTCCGCGGGCACCGCGTTGGGGACCACTGCTCTAAAGTGTGCTGGTGACATTTTAAATAGTGAGTTAAAGCTGCTAAAGAAATAAATCAAATATGATTAATAGTAATAAATGCAGCAAAATTATAACTACACTAAATGTCTGCATAATAAGAAGCAAAATACAAACATTTGTAATTTGATTAGTAAAGTGTTCCATTTATTACTTATTATTTTGCAGAAAGACTGGTCTCTGGCCAGAAGAGGTAACACTATAGATATGAGTTGATGAGTGAGGGTAATAACAATAGAGAGGGGAGAAGAATGTCATGGGTACCAATAGGCATGTGCATATCTTTGTGTACTCTCTCTCTCTCTCTATATATATATATATATATGTATAATTTATATTATAATTATTGACTCAGTTGGGGCCATTGCAGAAGATGTGAATGCAAAGAAAGGACTTGGATGAAGAGAGGGTAGTAGCTTGATAGACCATCATTGGGAATGTGTTCTAGGAGTTAGGAGGCAGTCTGGAAAAAAGCACAGAGGTGGTTTTAGGAGACAAATGACCTCAATTATTCCATTTCCCCTCTTATTCTCAAGGGGTGTGGGGGTGTGGGGGGAGAGGGGGAATAAGGGTGGGCATGGGATCAGAAGGAAATAGAGAAGTATGTTTGTCTCTGGAGTGAGACTGGCATAATTGAAGAAATAGTATGTGTAATAGTGTATTGGAGCCAGATTGTTTAGTTCTGCTTTGAGTGCTTGCTAATGTTGATTCCATTCTAGGTGTTTGTGCGCCCACGTGCACAGTTGTCAGTATTTTTTGCCTTAGTTGTATCTGTAGGACCAGCTATGGCACCCTCTGGAGTGCTGCGCTCGTGTGCCGGTATATGAGCCGCTGCCGGCCCTACGCCCTCTCAGTTCCTTCTTACTGCCCATACTGGTGTGTCAGAGCACCTTCCCCTTGCCTTAAAAGTGGATAGCGGTTTTTCCAGCACCTATTGACTTCTCTTTGTACATAGTTGCTGATAGTAGTTAATTAGTAATTAGGTGCTGAGCTGTTAGTGTTAGTTTAGCACGCTAGAGTCCCCGGGTTTGAAGTCTTGGTCAGCTTGCAACAGGCCTATGCCTGTCAGCGCCCCCCATAGCAGCTGTCTAAAGTGCTTGGAAGAGTCACACGTAAAAGATGTATCAAATTTGTAAAAACTTTCGGCCCAGGACTCAAAAGGAGCAGGACATTTGTTTAAGGGCCCTCCTCATGGAGGCTGCACTTCGTCTGGCATTGGAGCCTTCCCACTCCAATTCTACGCCTAGCACCTCAGTGTCGGTGAGGAGCACACCGTCGGCACCAATCTCTGCCCGGCACCGCTCCCCGTCACCAGTGCCTAAGAAGCGCCTGAAAAAGCGATGTTCCCCGGCACCAAGCAAGGAGGGACAAGGAGTGTTGGGCAAAGGACCCAGTTTGGGCCACCCGCCCACCCTGGAGACTCAAGGGGGTACCTCTCCAGCTGGCCACCACAGCTCCCCCAGGGATCCGACTCCGACTCCTGGGAGCGGTAGGGGACCACGGCACCTAGTTGTGCCTTTGACACCCAAGCCCCTCCAGGCGGCTGGGGACCTGAGATCCCTTCCAGTACCATCAGCACCATGTACAGTGCTTGTTACAACTAAGGCGCCCCAGTCCAAAGGCAAGGCAGCCAGGGGACCACCTCAGATAGCGGTGAAACGCCATTGGTCCCTGTAGCAGAGGCATTGTTCCCCGACTCCGCAACCGAGATCCCCGACTCAGCAACCCCGGTCTCTGGCTAGACAGCCCAGGTCACCGGCACCATGCTCGCGGTCTCCACCAACGTGGTGCGGGTCGCCCGCAGCGAGGCGCCAATCTCCATACACCTGGCACTGATCCTTCTCTTGCCAGCCGACCCCTGGACGCAGGTCTCCATCAGTGCATAGATCCCAGCCGGTGCAGGACTGCTTTCCACCGTGGTACCGATCCCCACATCCCTGGCACCAGTCTACGGAGAGGCATCGATCTCCACACTCAAGGCACCGGTCCCCCGCACCTAGGGTCATTCGCCAGATGCAAGCGTCCATGGCCCCACTTTGGTCACCAGAAAGGGACTCATTGGGTTTGGAGTGGGACTTTAGCCCCTCGCCCTGGCAGCAGCAACCATCATGGGCACCGGAGACCGGCTCAGCTCCTGCGGTGGCCGCATGGCAGCAGAGCCAGTAGCCAGCCCAATTACCCTATTGGAATGCATGGGGCATGCCAATGATGCCACTGCCCTTCTCGCAATGTTTCTCCCAGGCCGCTTTGGAGAAGCAACCCCCCGCACCGTTGGCTCAGGACTCGCTGCACAACACAGACTCTGACACTGGGGTAGAGGTGCGGGTACCCACTCCGAGGGAGCCCTCCCCTGTGGGGGACAGTGCCCCATGCCCCCCCCGACCCCCCGTGGTGCAGTCCTCATTTTCGTTGCCTGAAGAGGTGGTAGCGGTACCCTCACATGCCAGCCCGCCTGATGACTTTAAGGAACACCAAGCCCTGCTTAGAAAGGTGGCATCTAACTTGAGCTTGGAGGTGGAGGAACTGGCGGAACAGTTGGACAACCAGTTTGACGTCCTAACTGCGGCAACCCCGTCACATGTGGTGCTGCCTGTCCCTGACGGGGTATTAAAAATAGCTAAAGCCCTGTGGCAAACTCCTTCCTCTATTCCTCCCGCCTCCAAACGGCCAGAGTCACTAGTCATGTCGGTGGCCAATGAGAGGGACAGGCAAGGGCAAGTAAGTTCCACACCAAAGAACAAAAATGCTAGGAAGCTGGATCTTTTTGGATGTAACGTTTATTTGACAGCCAGGCTTCAGTTTCGACTACGGAAAGAAATACCCTTGTTGGGGAGATACAATTTTAATTTGTGGAACTCCCTTAAAAAGTGTAAAGACTCCTTGCCTCCGGACATGGGCCAGGAGTTCGCTACCATCCTGGAGGAGGGCACCACTGTAGCAAGAGGCTCTCTCCAGATGGCCTGGGACGCAGCCAATTCTGTGGCTAGGGTCGTCACCTTGGCCATAGTAATGAGACGCAGTTCCTGGCTTCAGTCCTTGGTTATGTTCCAGGAAATGCAGTCCTCCATCCAGGACCTTCTGTTCGAGGATAATGGGCTCTTTTTTGAACAGACGGATGCGAGGCTGCATGGAATCAAGGATTCTCGAGCTACACTCTGCTTGCAGAGCCTTCATATGCCGCAGACAGCAAGGAAACAGTTCCGGCCGCCCCCGGCTCCTAGTTCTTAGCCTTCTCGGAAAGGCTCCGTTAGGAGAAAAGAAAGAGACAGAGCAGTATTGCAAGCCCCATGACTGTGATCTGCGAGCCCACCTCCAGGGATACTACTTGGGAGTCACCTAGAATGGAATCAACATGAGCAAGCACGCGAAGAAGAAAAAATGGTTACCTACCTTTTCATAACTGTTGTACTTGGAGATGTGTTACTCATGTTCATTCCATTACCCGCCTTCCTACCCCGCTGTTGGAGTTGCCGGCAAGAAGGAACTGAGAGGGCGTAGGGCCGGTGGTGTCTAATATACCGGCGCATGAGCATGGCACTCCAGAGGGTGCCACAGCCAGCCCTATGGATACCACTAAGGCAAAAAATTCTGACAACTTTGCACGTGGACACACACACACCTAGAATGGAATGGGTATGAGCAACACATCTCAGAGAACAGTTACGAAAAGGTAGGTAACCATTTTTTATGAACCTTTATAGCTGGGGAATAGCTAGAAAGTAAATAGGAAGATGTACCAGGGTGTGGTCTGCTCCTGCCTTCTAGCACCACAGAAACTGGCCTAGACTGCATTGGCTATGTATCCACTGTGCCATTTATTTGAATTTTGTCCACTAACAGCCTTACAGTCCCATGCAATAGAACTATTTACAACATCCTCTGTACTTCTGGCCCTCTCCTAAGGGCCTGAGAGGCCCAGAGATTTTCCTTCCCTGTAGGCTCTGAGAGACTGGGTTCAGCCAACCCTGTTCCTCTATCCTGTGGCACTTGCTTCCCGAGCTGCTTTATCAGCCTTGAGCTGATGGGCTAATTGGCTCATCCAGCCCAACATCCTGGTTAGCTAATTACCTGTAATTACCTCAGTCAGCTTTCTGTGGGGGAACTAAAGAGTGTCAGAGTGATCAGAGTGCAGGCTTACCTGTTTACTCCCTGCACTCTGCAACAAAAGGGAATTTAGTTTTAGGTGAGTAATTATAAGGACGTAATTGATTAAAAAATATGCTGGTGTCATGAGGATCCTCAATGGCCACTCTTCAGACATTTTTGTACCATTTAAATCAATGGCAGCTTTGCCTGAGTAAGGGTTCAATGATCAGGCCCTTTTTGATAGTGTTACCGACTCTCACAATTTTTTCATGACTCTTGTAATATCTCATGTTTTTCTTAAAGCCCCAGTTCTTGGAATAATGTTATACTAGGATCTCGGCTTTCATTTAGTTTCTAGCCCTTCTGATTGCAAAGAAAAGCTGAAAACATGAACACCAAAGCCTCAGAAGGCAAATTAAAAAAAAACAAACCCAACTTTATTTTGTTTAAATCTCATGGGTTGTTTTTTTTAGCCAATCTCATGATTTTTTGGCACCAGACTCATGATTTGAACTCTTGGATTTGGCAGTACTGTTTACTGAAAGGGGAACATTTATACTTACTGTGAATGGGTTCCAGCAACTTAGAATGTTTTCTTTTTCTGTTTCTGTCCAGATCCATAGCAAGATGATCAGAACTCTGTTGTTCCTAACATCTTTTGACACCTTTTTAGGGCTAGTAAATAAAAGGGTTAACAGAGTGAGTAAAGGAGATAAAACTTGTTCAGTATTAAGTCATCTAAAATTATGTTTAGGGAATAACAATCCTGACTTGTGTTTTTTTGTTTTTGTTTTAAATCAGACCCTGTGAAATTCTTGAGATAATGTTTAGATTTACGAAGGTGGTTTTTTTAAAGTAGTTTTGACTGAATTTTGAATTGTTCTTCTGGGATGTAATGAGGTCAGTTCAGCAAGTGCTGCCAAACCTGAAGCCACAGGGAGGAGGCAGAATGAACTGATAGTGTAATGTTTACTGCTCATACATCAGTATAGTATAGTGTGGAATATACACTGATTCGTGATTTGAACACTAGGTAGAAACTTAAGTCCTCAGAGGGAAAAATGAATGCACCACTTCTAGACACATTTTTGCCTCATCTACCCAGTGGGATTTAACTGCAACCTTTACACATGTACACAGCACCTGGCATGGTTCTGAAGTATTGTAGGTAGGAGAAGATTGCACAGAAAATCATGGAGGTGGGGAGAGGGCTCAAAGGAATGGCTTTGCAATGGAGTTCAGATCACCTTAATTTCCTGGTTACTGTTTACCTGAGGAAGTGCTTATGGGTAAAATTGTTCCTTTATTAATAAAATCCAGCTGAATATATTTAAAATAAAAATACTTTAAATGATATCCATTAAATTAGGTTATGATTATTGAAATTATCGTGTGATCATCTGATTGAACACTTAATTATGGTTATGGGGGTTTTTTCGCACGTAGACCCAGCCAGATATAGAAACTAAAGCCAGGACTTAAAAAGCAGATAACCTTTATTCTTTTTAATTCTAATAAATGGGGAAAATATTATCCTCCTTCCTTCCACATCAACATTATTTTGCACTGCAGAAATCTTTGGCATCAAAATGGCATCCTGCAGCACCTTTCTCCCAGGCTGTCATTATGGCATTTAGGGTTTTTTTTCAGCCTATAGTTGTGTAGAAGGGCTCGGTCGAGGCTCGGCCCTCAGCGGGGCTGTGGGGTATCCCACTGCCTCACTACAGGCCCAACCCTGGGTCGGGGTGGGCCAGTAAACCCACAGTCAGGGCTCAGTCCCTTAGGGAGGGGCTGAGCCAATAGTTCAATATATGCCCAGGCCCTCGGTCAGGGCGGGGCAGCACACAAACAGTCTGGAGCTCGGGCCCTTAGGCAGGGGCTGAGCCAACAGTTCAATATAAGCCCAGGCCCTAGGTCAGGGCAGGGCAGCACATAAACAGTCTAGTGTGAGGGGGAGACTGCCACCCGTGAGTGGGGTGGCAGGGGGGACGCAGGCCCACCCACTCCACTGCGTCCCAGCCCGGGGCCCTAGCAGCGGCAGAAGACTCGCTGCTGTCAGTGGGGATCCTGACTGCAACACACTGACATTGGTTCTGGCCCTGCTGCGGCCAGTCCAGGGTCGTCTGCCCCCGGGCTACTTCCGGACTCCCCCTCGTACGGTACCTGGCTCAGGGCGGTGTCCTCTGAGGGTTCCTCGGGGTAGCTGGCGAGAGGCAGGCCCGGCGGCTCCTCGGGGTAGCGGGCGAGAGGCAGGCCCGGCAGCTCCTCGGGGTAGCGGGCGAGAGGCAGGCCCGGCAGCTCCTCGGGGTAGCGGGCGAGAGGCAGGCCCGGCGGCGTTCCCCAACCTGAAGCTAGGCCACAGGCATCTGGCCTCTCTGGCGACTGGCCTTCAACTGAGGTCTGCAGCGGGGCTTTTCTACTTCCGGTCCTGCGCCGTGACCTCTGGGGGGTGGGCGCAGGATCCGCTGGCTCCGCCCATGTTGGTACTAGGGGAGGCTCATCCCTCAGCAGGGCTCTGGGGTATCCCACTGCCTCGCTACACACACACACCCCCCTCAAGGCTGGCTCCCGTCCATCAGGGCCAGACCCGTCCAATTCTCCCAGGCGAGACATGAAGTCGGCATTTGCGTGGTCCTTGCCGGCCCTATGCCGGACAGTATAAGCATAGGGCTGTAGTGCCAGGTACCACCGCGTTAGCCGCATATTATTGTTTTTCATTCTGGCCAACCACTGTAGCGCGGCATGGTCGGTGACCAGATTGAACAGGACCCCCAGGATGTAATACCGCAAGGCATCACAGGCCCATTTTATTGCCAGGGCCTCCTTCTCTATCACTGTGTAGTTTCGTTCTCGTGGAAACAGTTTCCGACTGAGGTATACGACCGGGTGTTCCTCTCCATCCACCTCCTGGGACAGGACTGCCCCTAGGCCTACCTCCGAGGCATCCGTCTGGAGGATGAACTCCCGGTTAAAGTCGGGGCTGTATAGGACGGGCTTGCGGCAAAGACTGTCTTTGAGGGCCTGGAAGGCGCAGTCACACTCCGGGGTCCACTCCACACGTCTGGGGCTGGCTTTGGTCAAGAGTCCTGTTAACGGGGCTGCGATGGAGGCGAAATCGGGGATGAATCGTCAGTAGTAGCCCGCCAGTCCGAGGAACTGGCAGACTTGGTGCTTCATGGTGGGTGGGTGGCATGCCGCTAGGGCCTGAACCTTTCCCACGAGAGGTCTCACTTGTCCCCTCCCAATAGTGTACCCCAGGTAGGTGGTCTCCTGCCACCTGATACGGCATTTTTTTGGGTTGGCGGTTAATCCCGCTGCCCGCAGGGACCTCAGGACAGCCGCTACTCGTTCCGGGTGGTCCTCCCAACGGCAGCTGTAAATAACGACGTCGTCCAGGTATGCGGCTGCATACTCTTGATGAGGTTGAAGGAGGCGATCCATCAGCCGCTGGAACGTTGCCAGGGCACCATGGAGCCCGAAGGGCATTCAAGTGAACTGATAGAGGCCTGTGGGGGTGGCAAACGCGGTCTTTTCCTGAGACGCGGGGTCGAGGGGGATCTGCCAGTATCCCTTGCTCAGATCGAGGGTAGTGAGGAAGCAGGCCTTGCCTAAGCGGTCCAGCAGTTCATCGACCCGGGGCATCGGGTACGCGTCAAACTTCGAGATGGAGTTGACACGTCGGAAATCGATACAGAAGCGCTGTGTCCCATCCGGCTTGGGAACCAGGACTACCGGGCTGCGCCATTCACTTTGCAACGGCTCAATAACCCCCAGTGCCAACATCGCCCGGACTTCCTCTTCGACGACTTGCCGCATCCGATGTGGCAAGGGTCTATTTGATTCTCAGATCACCACCCCCAGCTCCGTCTGGATGGTATGGAAAACGAGGGTCGTGTAACCCGGCTGGGTGGTGAACGTTCTGGGGAATGCCTGCAGGAGGCAACCGGTCTGCTTTCGTTGCTCCTCGGTCAGGGACTCTCCGAGTTGAGGCGTTGCGGAGTCCTCGGTCGGGGTTACACGGGGTCCTAGCTCGGGCTCTGGGGGACAGGGATTAATGAGAAGGCCTTCGCGTTCTCGCCAGGGCTTCAGGAGGTTAATATGGTATCTCTGGGTTTGTTTTCGCCGGTCCGGCTGGTTAATTTCATAGGTGACTGGCCCGACCCTCCAAACCACCTCATATGGCCCTTGCCACCGGGCCAGTAGTTTTGACTCGCTGGAGGGCAGGAGGAGCAGAACCCGGTCGCCGGGTTCGAACTCGCAGACTCGGGCCTCCCGGTTATACGTTTGGGCTTGAGCCTCCTGAGCCGCCTTCAAATTCTCCCAAGCTAGAGCTCCTGCTTGTGTGAGACGTCCCTGAAGCTGGAGGACGTATTGCAGAAGACCCTGGGCTGGTGACGGGGTTTGCTCCCACGTCTCCTTCATGAGGTCCAGCAGCCCTCTCGGACGACGGCCGTACAACAGCTCAAATGGGGAAAATTTCGTGGAGGATTGGGGTACCTCGCGGACGGCCAGGAGCAAAGGCGGGAGCAACTGATCCCATCGGCGCAGGTCCTCTGGGGAAAACTTGCGCAGCATGGTTTTCAAGGTGCGGTTGAACCGCTCGACCAGGTCGTCGGTTTGCGGGTGGTAAATGGAGGTGTGTAGTTGCTTAATCCCCAGGAGGTTGCATACCTGCCGCAGCAGCCGGGAGGTGAAGTTAGTGCCCTGGTCAGTAAGGATCTCCTGGGGCAAGCCCACGCGGGCAAAGACCTTGACGAGCTCCTCAGCGATGGCCCTGGCGGTGATGCTCCGGAGCGGGATGGCTTTGGGAAAACGGGTGGCATAGTCCACGATGACTAGGATGTACAGAAACCCTGCCTTGCTTCTCAGGAGCGGTCCCACCAAATCAATGGCCACCCGTTCAAACGGCATTTCTACAATGGGCATGGGGATCAGGGGGGCCAGGGCCGTCCATGGGGGAGCAGCCAGCTGACACTCCGGACAGGAACTACAGTACTTGCGTACCTCCTGGTGCACCCAGGGCCAGAAGAATCGGGTCAGAATTCGCGCAAGGATCTTTTCCTGGCCCAGGTGCCCTGCGGCAGGGACGTCATGGGCGAGTTTCATCACCACGCGTCGGTGGCACCGAGGCACCATCAGTTGGGTCTGGACCTCTCCGGTGCGGGAATCTCGGTCTACCCGATAGAGGCGGTCTTGGCGTAGTTCAAAATGGGGCCAGACCTTGGCCTGGCCTGGATCAATCAGAGCGCCATCCACGGCCACCAGCTGCTCATACGCCCGACTAAGGGTAGGGTCCCCCCTTTGGTCCCGGCAAAAGTCAGTGTCAATCCGGGGATTGTCAGTAGACGTTGGCGGGGGGTCCTCGGGTGCTCCTTCCTGTCTAATCGGGTTCAGTTCTTCCCCTCGCGGCAGTCCCCCTCAAATGCTGGGGTGACGTCGGGACTTTCCTCGGCGTTGGAACGAAGGACTCCAGGGAACTATGGCCAATCCCATCCCAGGATCACGGGGTAGGCGAGTCGCGGGGCCAGGCCAACCACCATCGTCCGCGTGACCCCATCCACAGTTAGTCGGACTCGGGCGCTGGCGTAGGGCCGGAGGTCACCATGGATGCACTGCAACTGGATGATTCCCAGGCGGGGGTCCGCCTGGAGGCCTAGGCTTTGGCGGACTAGGGTCTGGCCACAGCCAGAGTCAACCAGGGCCCGCGTCAGGTATTCCCCGACAACTACGGGCATGGTGACCTTAGTGGCCTGCGGCGGTCGGGCACGGTTTTCCCCTGTGCAAACGTGCCCAAAGCTACAATCCATCTCCGTACAGTCCCGTTGCAGGTGTCCACGTTTCCCACAGGAGAAGCAGGGCCCGAGTTCTGGTCGTCCGGGCCGGGCCGAACCTCCCCCCGGTCCCCTGGGGGGACTTCGCGGGACCCAGCCACTCCCGGTCTCCGGGCCCGCAGGGGCTTGCCGAGCGGGTCCCTCGGGACGTCTATAACGGAGTTCCTGACTCCGCGGAGGATTTCGCAGTTTGACCCGGGCACTCGCCTTCCTCTCGAGGGTAGAGCGCTCGAGCCCTGGAGGGTGGCCCAGAGTAGCCAGTCCGACTGGGGCTTCCGCCGCCAGGAAGTCTTCCATGAGGGCGACGGCGGCAGTGACCATGGGAGGCCGATGACGGAGGACCAAGCCCTACCCCGCGACGGGAGGATATGGATGAACTTCTCCAGGTTGACTTGCTCAGTGAGCTCCTCGGGGTTCCGCCTATCGGGCTGTAGCCACCGCTTGCACAGGTCTCTCAGCTCCTGGGCCACCAAGCGGGGTCGGGTGCCCGGGGTGTAGGACAAACTCCGGAACCGCTGCCGGAAGGTTTCCGGGCTGATGTCTAAGGCGTCTAGAATCATGGCCTTGACCCGGGCGTAGTCCCGGGCGTCCTCCGCGGATAGCCCCCGGTACACAGTTTGAGCCGTCCCCGTCAAATACAGGGCCAGGAGGGTGGCCCACTGGTCGGGTGTCCACCCTGCGACGTGTGCCACCCTTTCAAAAGCCACCAAAAAGGCTTCGGGGTCACCCTGTGGTCTCATCTTGGTCAGCCGTACGGGCGGTGTGGGGCGCGGTGACCCGGCGGGGGCTCCCGGCTGGGGCTCCATGGGGTGGGGCAGTGCCGTCGCCAGCTGCTGCAAACATTGCTGCTGGAACTCCCGGTTCTGCACGGTCAGGTCCCGAATCAGCTGCTGCTGCTGTGCCCCCAGCTGCTGGACGAGCTGCTGTTGCTGTTGGAGCTGGGCGGCCTGCTTCTGCTGATGCTGGAGCTGGGCCGCCTGCTGTCGCTCCTGACTCTCTGCCAGGAGCGTAAACAGTTTGGATAAATCCATGTTTCCGGTGCGGGACTGTTCCCCCCCAGACCCTTTCTCACAGGGGTCAAGGGCTCGCGCCCACATCCTGGGCAAGAGTCCCCAGTTCTGGTACCACGTGTAGAAGGGCTCGGCCGAGGCTCCTCCCTCAGCGGGGCTGTGGGGTATCCCACCGCCTCGCTACAGGCCCAACCCTGGGTCGGGGTGGGCCAGTAAACCCACAGTCAGGGCTCAGTCCCTTAGGGAGGGGCTGAGCCAACAGTTCAATATAAGCCCAGGCCCTAGGGCTGGTATATATGCTGGTAAGACATGCAATAAATAATACATCATATAGGGTTTTCCTGTTAGATGTAAACTAATATTTGCAACTAAAGGTCTGCCAGATAGAAAGCAAACTTTGTAGTAAAAATTAAATCTATTTAAATCCAATTAAATATTTCTCATAGGGGTCCTGGTTTCCATGTCAGCCCACTCACTGGGCTCCTGTTTCAACTACTATATGCAGTGTTGTAGCCATGTTGATCCCAGCATATCAGAGAGACAAGGTGGGGGAGGTAATATATTTTATTGAGCCAGCTTCGGTTAGTGAGAGGGACAAACTTTCAAGCTACATAGAGCTCTGAAGAAGAAGACGACCCATAAAAGATATTACCTCACCCATGTTGTCTCACATTACTACTCGTCAATTTCTCATTTCAGTGTGGACTTTCTGTGGGTGGCATAAGAAATAAATAGCCTTTTAAAACTTCACAACCAGTTCCTGTAAACCTTACCCAAGCAAAACTACTAGTGAAATCAAACTATTTCTAGTGTGGGTCCTTAGAATATTAATTTAAAGTTTTTTGCTGGTCATTACTAAAAATAAAAATAAAGCTTAAATCCAAGTCCATAGTTTGTAATTTGCTTGACCATATTCATTCTTTTCAACTAGTTGTGAAACAAGATCCTTAGCATCCTTGTAGAGGTGAAAATACCAAAAAACCTGATCACAGTAACATTTAATTTAAAAAAAAGGAACTACACAAGAATGAGGACGTTAGTTAGATGGAAATTAAAAAGAGCAGTCACAAGGGTAAAATGTCTACAAGTAGCATGGAGATTTCTTAAAAACACCATAATATAGGCTCTATACCCCAAATCAAAAAAGACAAAGAGGACCAAAAGAATGCCACCATGGCTAAACAGCAGAGCGATGGAGGCTGTTAGAGGCAAAAAGGCAGCCTTTAAAATTTGGAAGTCAAATCCTAAAACTTCCACCCAACATGCAGCAGAAGTCCAAAAGGCTAACAGTATGTAAGGGACTATTAGAAAAGTGATAGAAAATAGGAAAGAAAATATTATAATTCCATTATATTAATCTATTCTGTAGCCAGTTCTGGTCACCCCATCTAAAAAAGGATATAGTAGAACTAGAAAAGGTTCAGAGAAGGGCAACTAAGATGATCCAGGGTATGGAATGGCTGCCATAAGAGGAGAGACTATAAAGATTAGGGCAGTTCAACTCAGAAGAGAGATGACTACGGCGGATATGATAGAGGGCTATAAAATTATAAACGGTATGGAAAAAGCAAATAGAGAAGAACCAGGTGTCACCCGATGAAATAATAGGCAGCAGGTTTAATACAAACAAGAGGAAGTCCTTTGTCACACAGTGCACATCTAACCTGTGGAATACATTTCCAGTGGATGTTGTGATGGCCAAAAGTATAATTGGGTTGAAAAAAGAACTGGATAAATTCATGGAGGATGGGTCTGTGACGGGTTGGTTCACAGAAACCCCCTTGGGAGCTGCCAGCTGATGTGCAAAGGCTACCTCTGGTTCTATTCTCCCCTGCCAGCTACTGGTGGTTCCAGCACTCAAAGTCTTGCTGACAGCCAGACACACCTATCTGCTCCAGACACAGACCAGAGTCTGAACCACCTATCCCAAAGCTGCAGGGTTACCTGAGAACAGCTCACAGAAGTCTGCTTGCCTTTAACACTCAGATGCCCAATTCCCAATGGGGTCTAAACCCAAATAAATCCGTTTTACTCTGTATAAGCTTTATACAGAGTAAACTCATAAATTGTTCGCCCTCTATAACACTGATAGAGAGATATGCACAGCTGTTTGCTCCCCCAGGTATTAATACATACTCTGAGTTAATTAATAAGTAGAAAGTGATTTTATTAAATACAGATAGTAGGATTTAAGTGATTTCAAGTAGTAACAGACAGAACAAAAGAAGTTACCAAGCAAAATAAAATAAAATACGCAAATCTATGTCTAATTGCACTAAATACAGATAAGATCCTCACCAGTTCCAAAATGTTCCCTTTTACAGGCTAATCTTCTTTTAGCNTCCATCAATGACCATTAGCCAAGATGGTCAGGGATGCAACCCCATGCTCGAAGTGACGCTAAACCTCTGACTACTGGAAGCTCAGAGTGGAAGACAGCAGTGTATCCCTCCATAATTGCTTTGTTCCCTACACTTTGCCTGAAGCTCTGTTAAGAGCCACTGTTGGAGACAGGATACTAGATAGGATGGACCATGGTCTGACCCAACATGGCAGGTCTTATATTTTTATGTTAAGTTTTTTTGGAATCAGAAAATATTTTTTCATGCATAAAAATAAAAATAATTTCCATCGCTTTCAATAGGCATTCAAGTCATCTCCGTATTATTTATTAGGATGCTTTTTTAAAAAAATTGTGGCTACAAAGTAGGCATTTTATTAACTGTGTGTCCATTACTGGTTTTGTGGATTGTGTGTGGGTTTTTTAGGCATATACTATCAGCCTTTAATTTGGTGAAAAGCATCTGCTTTCTGATTTTCCCAATGAATCTCAGCCATAGTGTATTTAAACATTCTAATTGTGTTTACATAGTATTCAGTCACACTGCAGAAAATATCAGCCAAACAGGGCTCTTAGACATGAGTGGGGACGCAAATAAAGGGGAGTCAGCTGTCCTTTCAGAAATTCAGTATACTTAATCCAAACTGGCTTTAGGAGAAAATGTAAAGGCTACAGGGCCAAATCTTAGTATTAAAACTGTTAAAAATACATCACATGAATCATAAGCAGGTTGAGAGTTGTAATACGACTGCACTTCGGTCAGTTAGCCTTTAAAAGAAATCCCAAGACTTTGGGAATTATTTCCTGTGAAAATTACTCACATCTAATTGAATCTCCTCTCAGTGTGCTTGAGTTAACTTCCAAATAGACAGGAATTCTTTATAATATCATTATTCCTCAACTTGTGGTTTAAAAAGTCCCAGACTACATATAAAGTGCTAAATGGGAGTAGCAAGTGTTCAGCACCTTTCAAGATTTGGGCCAACTTTGCATTGATATAGTAAAATCCTTCATCCCAAGTATATGAAAAGAAACTGTAATTATGCTGAAAGACCCCCTCCAAATCATAGTTTAATATTTAGTGCAGATAAAACAAAGATGAAACTATTAAAAATCCACAGTCCTTGAGGACATTGAAAGTTCTAAGAGTAAAACTTCTGGAAGGTTTTGCCAGTTTTCTGATTATATTTGCAGTTTTATTCTGCCAATTACGGAGGACTCCTCACCCCAAGGTTTATTAAATTATTTGGCGGACATTTGATACTGTTTTGACAATATTGTTAACAGTCTTATTTATTCTAAGGTGTATACATCCTGGATACAAAAGTGTAAAATGCACTACGTTTAATCTCTCTAAGAAAGGCCATTAATAGAATTTTGCTCTTTTGTCCAGGTTGTTGCTAAAATGTGGTCAAAGATCTGTCATGATCTGAAATTTAGTTACTAAATAGTATGCTACTATCAATAAAAAGAAACAATGGGAAAAATAAGTATAATTAAGCTGTCTTTAAATTGCTAAAAATAACAAAGATAGTGAGTCATTAACATATTACCCTTTTGTTTCATCTGCTTTAATCCATAATCACAAAATAGAGTAAAACAGCCAAAAACTCATTACTGGGCCTTAAATCAAAGTTAGTAATTCTTCGGATCACAGTAGTCAACACTATTCACAAATCACCTTTTATGTGCTTTGACAGTTTAGGCCCATAACATTGATCGTTTTCTCCTCCTCTCTCAGCAAAAAACACTACTGCTATTTGTGTGTGAAGGTCCTAGAGTTATGCACGCAGGCATACTCCTTCTTTCCAAACCCTCAGATCTAGTATTCCTGATTCCAAAGTTGAGGTTTTAAAAGCTCAGTTTATAAGATGTCAATTGTTTTATTGCCCTTGGTAGCTATATAACTACTAGTTCCAAATAGGGTGACCAGATGTCCCGATTTTATAGGGACAGTCCCGGTTTTCGGGTCTCTCTCTCTTATATAGGCTCCTATTACCCCCTACCCCTTGTCCTGATTTTTCACACTTGCTGTCTGGTCACCCTAGTTCCAAACAACAATCATACCTGCTGTGCTTGTCATATCCTTGCTGCAAGACAAGTAGCTTCATGTTTAAGTGCCCATTTGCACGTACAGTTCCTTTTGGGTGCACATATGTGGGATTTAGTGGGTACATCTGTTAAGCACATTTTTGGAAGTTTGTCCCTTATCTGTCTGGGACTCAAAATGACTATAAAGTGAGTTTTTTACATGATGCCACTGAAGGAGTACACAGACCTGCTGAGCATGCTGCTTCTCTGTCCTTTTTACCACTTATATCCTAAATGTGGTAAAATGCATGCCAATCAAATGTATCAGTGCTTAACAAGGAAAAATACTTCTTTCTGACGTGACTGAAAACAAATGGAAAATTCAGGACAAAATCAGAGGCAAGGAGGGAGAGGAAAAAAAAAAGAAAGAAACTAGTTCTACAAACTTGCACACACACAGGTGGGAAAATCAGAATCAAGAGTATCAGAATCAAGATGGCCAGGAAAATCTCCACCAGAGTGACAATAGTGTTGGACACTATGCTGGAAAAAATGGAAAGTAGTATTGAAATAATGGGTGAGAAATTGTCAGCTTATTAATGAAGGAAATTGCAGTCATGGAATAAAATGTCTCAGACTTAAAATGTGTGTCAAACTGAAGTTATAAAATGATGTCAAGATTACACATCTGTTTTACTGTTAGTTTACAAAAGCAAAAAAATAGGAATGATTAAATCTATACAATGAAAAATACTGAGAGAGACAAAATTTTGTCGTGGAGGTTTCCAAGATATAAACAGGAGGAAAGACCTACAGACTGATATAAAAGAGGAAAACATACAACAGCTGTGTAGATTGGAGTATCACAGGGATTGGATTTAAAAAAAATCAAGGACTCATTACTCAGAGGGACAGCTATATGGAGCTTTGGATCTGTAATAAGAGACCTCTAATCATTCCACGAAGCAAAGAAAAATCCAGGCACTCTTCCAAGAGACTAGCTTGTCTCCACAGGTAAACATCTAATTACAAAAATTACAAAAAACCCTTTAAATAGGGAGAAAAAAAATGATGCAGATGTGATCCACAGTGGGTTAAAAGGGCAAGTTAACAAAATACTACTAACTCCTTGGTTAGTCAGAGGAACACACAGAGGAAAATAGCAGTTACAACATACGCACCAAAGGACACTGAAAGTAAACCTTGTGTTCACTTATCCTTGCATAGATAGCCTCCTTCAATCATGGGGTTATGTGTGCTGAGGAACATATGAGCTGTGTGCAGGGATCTCTTATAGCCTCTCCTCAGATCCCTTTCCTACACATAAACCAAATGAACTCAAGATTCTTAGTATTGGTAAATAATTCAGATAACAAATGGCTACCGCTGAATTTGGAATAATAGAGACCCTCTGTTCTGAGAGGAATCCTGCAAGTGGCACAGAAGTGTCGGTATGGTGAAAAGAAAGGAAAATACACAAGTTGTTAGTAACAGGTTACCAATTATTAATTATAATGGAAGTGCCAACAGTGTGCTTGGTACTGTAGAAGGCACAAAAGAAAACATGATCCCTGCCCTGAGACAGATTTTGCCTGGCTCCTGTATGGGTGCATACGGGGAAAAGAGGGCACAGTATCCTCTTCTCTCTTTGTATCCCCTGTACACTGGCTTGGTACATGGGGAGTCTCTGGTTAGCACTCGCCTCTGTAAAATGGGTGGGAAGGAGGAGAGCTATGGCCAGGCTCTTCCCTTCTCCATTGGCTATGAAATGGATGGATGTGGAGGGGAGTGTACACTGCACCTTCTTCTGGAGCTCTGGGATGCAGAGTGCCTCTCCAAAGCAGGGCCGATGGTACTCATATACATCAGTGAGGGGTTAGGCTGTAAGAACCTGTATTCTAGAGCTCCCACTGGGGCATAGGAGCTCTTTGCCAACCACAGAATTGTGCTTAATATCACAATTTAGGGCTAAGTTATAAAAGGAGTTTTCTGTCAGCATAAAACAATACAAATACAGTATATTATTATTGCTGCGCTGCTGTTATGCTAAATTGTCATAACCCACAACTGAAACTGAGGCCTATACAACAGAGACAATGCTACATACATATACAATTTAGAATTTTGTAGAGAATATAACTGTAAGCGTGCGTAGCCATCCCTTCGCATCCACACCTTCTCACAGTCTGGTCTGCTAGAGTACTCTCAAAAACAAAGAGAGAGGGAATTAGGGGTACTCGATAGGCCCCGGCCTTCAAGCAGGGCGGTGTCGCAAACAGTCTGGGCTCTGGCCTCCAGTCACGCCGAGCTGCAGCCCTAGCACAGTTTATGGGGCCCCAGCAGAGATGAGCACCAAGCACAGTCTATGGGGCTAGGTTTGCCAACTTTCTAATTGCAGAAAACCGAACACCCTTGCCCTGCCCCTTCTCCAAGGCCCTGCTCCCACTCACTCAATCCCCCCTCCCTCTGTTGCTCGCTCTCCCCCACTGTCACTCACTTTCACCAGACTGGGACAAGGGGTTGGGATGCAGGAGGGGGTGAGGGCTCTAGCTGGGGGAGCAGGCTCTGGGGTGGGGTTGGGGGATGAGGGATTTAGGGTGCAGGAGGGGGCTCTGGGCTGGGGCCAAGGGGTTCAGAGTGTGGGAGGGGACTCAGGACTGGGGCAGGCAGTTGGGGTGCAGGACGGGGTGTGGGGTGCGGGAGGCACTTACCTTAGGCGGCTCCCAGAAGCAGCTGGCATGTCCAGCTCCTAGGCTGAGGGGCCAGGGGGCTCTGCGCACTGCCTGCAGGCGCCACCCCAACAGCTCCCATTGGCCATGGCTCCCAGCCAATGGGAGCTACACAGCCAGTGCTCAGGGTGGGGGCAGTGCACAGAGGTCCCATGGTCACCCCCGCACCTAGGAGCCGGACATGCTGGCCGCTTCCAGGAGCCATGTGGAACCAGGGCAGACAGAGCCTGCCTTAGCCCTGCTGCGCCACCGACTGGACTTTTAGCAGCCCAGTCAGCAATGCTGACTGGAGCCGCCAGGGTCCCTTTTCGACTGGACATTCTGGGGCTCTGGCAGGGGTGCCTGAGGAGCACAGGCCTCCTGGCCTAAGTAGGGGGAGTACTGCCACCCCAGAGGTGGGGTGGCAGGGGTAGGGGGATGTGGACCCATCCAACTCCACCACATCCCAGCCCATGGCCCTAACACCCGAGGGGGAGTCATCCTCAGTCTCTCCGGGATACACCACCAAGGGTAGCAGTAGCAGCTCCTCAGCATCGGGAATGGCAGGGCTCTCTGGAACCTCATGCAGGTCCTCGGGGCAGCAGCAGCAGCAGTTCTCCTTGGCATCCCACTCCAGCAGCGGGAAAGAAGCATCTGTCTCCTTCAGCAGCTCCCTCTCAAGTGAGCGGCTGGGCTGGCTGTTTTACTTCCTCTTCCTGTCCCGCCCCTCTGCTTCTGGCATGCAGGGCGTGGCCCTCCTAGTTCCACCCACCAAGCGGCTTGCAGCATTGCCCTGAGGGAGACCACACCTCCTCGCTACACTCCCTAACAATACCTCATTTTATATGCAAATGGATGTGGGTAAAAGCCTGGCTCCATTAAAGTTAATTGAAAAACTCTGACTGACTACAGTGGATTCGGGATTTCATCCTGTGCACACAAATTAGGCAGTGTGAAAGTGTAACGTTTGGCTCATACTAAAATTGTGTGTGTAAAATTACAGATGGCTCCTGAGTTTAAAAAAACAAAACAAAACCAAAAAAATGCTAAAAGTGTTAAGTAATGGAGTTGTATGTTTACATTCCTTGGTCTCGATGTAAGTAACAATGATTGTTGTATTTCAGGGGTGGTCAACCTGTGGCTCCAGAGCCACATGCAGCTCTTCAGAAGTTAATATGCGACTCCTTGTATAGGCACCGACTCCGGGGCTGGAGCTACAGGCGCCAACTTTCCAATGTGCCGGGGGGTGCTCACTGCTCAACCCCTGGCTCTGCCACAGACCCTGTCCCCACTCCATCCCTTCGTCTGAGCCTGCCATGCCCTCGCTCCTCCCCTCCTCCCCCCAAGCCTCCTGCACCCCACGGAACAGCTGATCGGGAGGTGCGGGGAAGGAGGGGGTGGCGCTGATTGGCGGGGCTGCCAGTGGGTGGAAGGCGCTGGGTGGGGGAGCTGATGGGGGGGCTGCTGACATATTACTGGGGCTCTTTGGCAATGTACATTGGTAAATTCTGGCTCCTTCTCAGGCTCAGGTTGCCACCCCTGTTGTATTTAAATGTCATGCTCATTGCATCGTTTTTTGTGTTTTTGTATTTTCCTTGAATATCAACAACAAAAATACACTCAATGTCCATTACCATTTTCAGGGTGTTTTATGAGTATGGAAGCTGGCAAAAGTAAATCTCTAGTTGTGAGAAGCGGATATACAGCGGCGACTATTATTAGCAAATCACACTAAACTGTATCAAAATTCACAGAAGCAGATCTGATATTTTACATAAATTCTTAGAGTGCTTTTTAGGTACTGGTAATCTTAGAGATTTCCAAATATAAATCTTGGCCCCCACTGCGACCAGATGTAAAGAAAATTCACAAGATGCATATCATGTGCATTGACAAGTGACAAAGCGGCTAGCTCAGCATGTGGTCATAATTAAGAAACTTCAAGGTCTGACTCACTGAGTTCTCTCCAGGAGAGTTACAAAAGACTAGTGATATTTATGTGTGTTGCTATGTGGTAAGTCATTATTGTAGCTTTGTTAGAGAGATATTCTGTGCAAAATATACCAGACTTAAAAAAAAAAAAAAAAAAAACAGAAGGAAGGGGAGGAAACACACAAATACAGTTGACTTAAAACTGCATATTATCAAATCTAGTATCCTGAATTTTGTCTTAATTTTACAGATGTGAAAGGTTTCTTTTAAACATTTTCAGCACATGAGATGTACGGTTTCAACAGATAATCAATAAATATAGTGTGGTGGCATATGTGAACATATGTTGGATGATGTAATTATATATGGCAGAATCAGGCATAACATGACAGAAACCTAGTAAAAGTTCTGAGAGGACTACTTGATAATAATGTATTGATCAGTGTGACGGGGCAGTCCCTCCCCGCACTAGCCCCAGCGGCGTCAGGCCCGTGGCTCTGACGCAGGAAGTCCCGCCCTGCTCGTACTGGGCATGCTCCAGATGCTCTGGGAGCATAAAAGGAGCGAGCTCAGCTCACTCTAGGCCAGCGGCCGCAGGGAAAGGACGCACAGGCGGAGCTCCTGCTGAGGACTGGCCCACGCCCGGGAGGTCGGAGGGACCGGAGATCCCCACAGCTCGGCTTGACGCCCTACCAGGGGAGGAACCAGAGGAGACGACGGACCCAGAGGCCGGCTGGGATTCCTGGGAAACCCCAACGTCCAGAGTGGTAGGGAGCGGACCGTGAGGGGCAACGGACTGGTACCTGGCCCCTGATGAGCCTCAGCGTGTTTCGGTAGGACCGCCCCGCTGAGCCGCTATTAGGGTCCGTGCTGCCCTGTAACCCGGGGCATTCCTACAAACTCTGGCCATTGGGCCGTGCTGCCCTGCAACCCGGGGCATTCATACAGACTCTGGCCGTTAGGCCGTGCTGCCCTGCAACCCGGGGCATTCATACAGACTCTGGCCGTTGGGCCGTGCTGCCCTGCAACCGGGGCATTCATATAGACTCTGGCCGTTAGGCCGTGCTGCCCTGCAACCCGGGGCACTCATATAGACTCTGGCCGTTAGGCCGTGCTGCCCTGCAACCCGGGGCACTCATATAGACTCTGGCCGTTAGGCCGTGCTGCCCTGCAACCCGGGGCACTCATATAGACTCTGGCCGTTAGGCCGTGCTGCCCTGCAACCCGGGGCACTCATATAGACTCTGGCCGTTAGGCCGTGCTGCCCTGCAACCCGGGGCACTCATATAGACTCTGGCCGTTAGGCCGTGCTGCCCTGCAACCCGGGGCATTCATACAGACTCTGGCCGTTAGGCCATGCTGCCCTGCAACCCGGGGCATTCATATAGACTCTGGGCATTAGGCCGTACAGCCTAGTAAGGAGGGGCTTCGGCCCCCACCGAGGGGCCCGGACCCTTACAATCAGCTAGGATAGTTATGAATTTGGTGGAATTGTGAGCATGTGAACAGTTCCGTACACCTGGAGTAATGATTTTTATAGTCATTATAGTCATGAAGTCACTAATATTTTCACCAGCTACTTGCAGATTACCTGAATATCTGTTCAATATCCCAACTGAACATCACACCAAATAGTTTGTGTACAGGCAAGGTAGCCATTTGCCCAGTTTAAGTAAGTATATAAGACTCTGAATCATCTCTGCTGCATGGGGACTTAAGTAAGAATCTTCTTGGCCATAATATTTAGGCTTCCTTGTAACCATTTCTAAAAAAAATCAGAGTTGAAACATGGGGAAATGTCTCTCTTTATCTATGTTTTAAAGGGCTATAATTTTTAAACTAATGTTGTAATCATCCTACTTTGTTTGCTGTATAGAATGTGTAGTTCTCTGTTTTCACACTAGATGTCAATCTACTTGCATATGTAGCAGGTAGTGTATATATTTTGTGCATTCTAGATTTTTCTTTCACCCAGTGGACTGTCTTCTATTTCCCCCCTAATTTGGAAAGGGATTTAGATCACTATGCAGAGCAAGGGCTGAATCAGAGTTTCAAATATGCATCTTTGCTGGCTAATATTGAATATGATGTCACTTTTTAGCAAGACAGCTGTCACCAGTTGATTCAGAATTGCCAAATGTAATTAAAATATTTTCAGTAAAGTTGGTTGGAGAATTTTGATTGAAAATTAAATTTCAGAATCAAATGGAAATTAAATTTTGAAAATTTTTAGTGAATTTATTTTTCCATTTTCTGACCAGCTGTAATTTTCAATTTCATGTTGAAATCTATTCCTGATAACTTCTTCTTGCTATGTGAACATAAAGAATGATAAGCTGAGCAAAATAGACAAATCTCTATTAACAGTGTACCTTTGGCCTCAGAAAATCTTGGGTTTTCAAGAAAAAATTCCGGATTCTCATAAGAATGTAAGACTGGCCATGCTGGGTCAGACCAATGGTCCATCTAACCCAGTATACATCTTCCAATAGTGGCCAGTGCCAGGTGCTTCAGAAGGAATGAACAGAATGGGCAATTATCGAGTGGTCCATCCCCCGTTGTTCAGTCCCAGCTTCCGGCAGTCAAAGGTTTAGGGACACCCAGAACATGGGCTAATGCCATTGATGGACTTATTCTCCATGAATTTATCTAATTCTTTTTTTAACCCAGTTATACTTTTGGTTTTTCACAACATAATCGGGCAATGAGTTCCACAGTTTGACTGTGCACTGTGTAAAGAAGTACTTCCTTATGTTTGTTTTAAACCTGCTACCTATTAATTTCATTTGTGACTTCTGGTCATCTACACACAAAAAATAAGGTTTAGTATTTGTTATAGGACAGCAATGCAATTCAAATTGATATAGTACATTGGTCCCCAAACTTTTGAGGGTCGCACCCCCACTTACCCTTGTCCATGCCCACTCTGCCCCCCAGGAGCCACGGCCGGGATCAGGGCCACGACTCGGGGGCAGATGCTGACGGGGTAAAGGGGCTGAGGCTTGGATGCAGCTGGGGGTGGGGAGCGGAGCCACAGCTGGGCTCGCAGCAGGTGCAGCTCTGCTCCTGGCCTTCCCCCAGCCTCAGCACCGGGCCCAGGCTGGGGGGTGGCGTCGGGCTGGGAGTGGAGCCGCACTGAGGCTGGGGACAGGGCCAGGCATGGGGCTGGGAGCTGGGGACGCGGCTGGGGGCGGGACCAGAGCAGCACTGGGGGCGGGGAGTAGCTGGGTGGCGCTCCCTCCCTGTCCCATGCGGGCTGGCCTGAGCCCCACTGCGCCCCCCCGGACATTCCTCCACACCCCCTTAGAGGGTCGAGCCCCACACTTCGAGGACCTCTGATATAGTACCTTTCATTTCAACACTGGCAAATGTCTACCAAGAGCATTTTAAATTAGCAAAACAAGTCAAAACATGAACTGTTAAAATTAATTAATTTACTGTAAGAATGGCATGGCATGGTGAATTCCCACCCTCACTTCTGTGCTGCTGCTGTTGGTGTGGCTGTCCGAAGCATCCAGAGAGCGTGGCTGCACCCAGCCCCCGACCCAGAGACTGCCTCGAGCCCCTCCCCAGACTGCCTTCCCAGCCAGGGAATGCCCCCTCCCCCCATGACCTAACCCCCCTGAGACTGTTCCCCATGCACTGGCTGCATCCCCGTCCCCATGCCTCAGTCCTCTGTACCCCCCTCCCTATGCCCACTGGTCTTCTACCTTGACTGTATGTAGCTCAGCCATGCAGCCTGCCCTGCCTGCCAGCCACTGCGATCCTAGTGCCGGGGAGCCTGCTCCAGCCAGGGTTACTGGACGGACCTGCAATCCTGTGAGGTGGGGGAGATGCTAAGCACCCTGGCCTCTCCCTGATGCTGCTGGGCCCAATCCTGCTGGGGGAGGGCGGGGCTGACGCTGGACCTGATCCTGCACCGCCCCATTTTTCCACCCCACGCCGGCTCTGCTCCTGGAACAGGTGCCCCTCCTGCCATGCCCTAGTTAGAGTCCTGAGGATGTCACATGGGCTGCAGCTGTGTGCTGATTGGGCCACAAGTGGGCCACAGGTTGAGAACCACTGCATCAGAACTATATTCATTTTGTGTACATTTTATTAAAAAACACTTGAAATGAGGCCAATTAAACACAGTATTAGTCTTCAAGCCTGGAGACTTAGGTTTTAGCTCAAAACTGACTTAGGGCTTGTGTGGCTGATGTTGGTGCTAGAATTTAGCTGACTGGTCCAGTTATCTGTAGGAATCCACCAATTTTAAATATTTTTAAGAAGTGTCATCTCTATAAAAACAGGAAGAACATCAGAGCATCAACAAGTCAGAGTTGGCCAGTTCAGTGATATCACTTCCTGCTTCTGGCATTCCTGCTTCTGTTCTGCTCTCATTAAAGACAGCAACAGCCACTGCTTCAGTGATAGGTTTGAAAGGAGGGAAGATAAAGGGAGAGGGAAAGAGAAGAATAAAATTCAAGGGATGTACAGTAAATTCTTTAAATTATTGTATAGGAAATATATGTAACATGATGAAGCTTTAAGCTACTTTGCACCAATTTTTGAAAAAAATTCTAAGTATTTTCTGGGGGAGCATTTGCCCAATTACCTTAAAATTCATGATTTTTCAAATTCTTCTTTGAATAATCTTGCGTATTCCACTGTGTATTAGGGTGCCTACCCATTGGCTGATGTCACAAACTTCCATTGCCATGGTTCATTGCTAGCTGAAGTCCACTCCTTCTTCCCCCAGCTCCAAAACAAAAATATAAGATGAACTCCAACCTGTGTATTTTAAAAAGGACATCAGGGATTTAGAGTCTTGAAACAGCATTGTTTGTCTAGTCATTAATATGCAAAACCTTTACTGCTGTTACCAGAGCTGTGACAATCAGCATTCAGACACCCCAAAGGGAGAACAGGCAGTTTAACCCCCCCAAAAAAACCGTTAAAGCAACTGATTGCAAACTGTATTATCATACTATAAAAGTATATTGAGTAAGGTCTTTTATTAACGTTCATAATGTTCTGAACTCAATGGTCTTTATGAGATACGTACACGGACTGTGGTTATGAATTTATGTATTCAAGTATATAGAATGCTTATAATTTGTGGTACAGTCAGGCAGGGTGGGGCTGCCCGCCCAAAGAGATGAGCCTAGCTCCAACCACCTAGAGATGTACAACCCGGGAAAAGACGAATGATGAGCCATTAGAGTTAATGGGAAGACACTGAGACATCCTAGCTACAATTTTCCCAACCTGAATAACCATGAGTCACCAGTCCAGGAGTGGGATGGGGGGGGGGAAGTGGGAGTGGGGGGGGGGGCGGGGGAGAAGAAAAGGAAAAAGCCCTTTTAAAAATGAGGCTTGAAATTGAAATCTTCATTCAGAAACTGAGGGACAGTTACTTGGTGAGTGCTGTCCGTGAAATGCTGGATCCTTGCTATGGCTTGGGGTACTCTGGGAAACTGCAAAGGCAATAGGTAACTTTTGTATTAGAAAAGGGATTTTATCTCATGTAGAAGAGTAAAGCCTGTGTCTTTGTTTATTTTCTGTCTAACTTGTATATGTTTGCTTTCCCTGCTCATTCATGTCTGAACCTGTGGTTTTTCTATGAAATAAACCTGTTGTTTATTTTTACCCCAAGCAGTCTCTGTTGTGCAAATTGTGTGGAGTATGGGTTCCAAAGTGAGTTGGTAACCAGGCGGCTGGTTTCATGCCTCTGAGGATGACAAACCAGAGGGGAATGGTCTGAGTGTCTGATATTTAAGAATTCAGGGAGGACGGATTTGGTGAGACTCAGGAAGGGCTGTTGGTGTCACCCTGCATGGAGTAAGTAGGCTGGTGTAAGCCAAGGTGAGAGCATGTGCTTGTGGGCAGGGTACTGGTGTCAGGGATCTGAGCCAGAGCAACACAGCATTAAGGCACCCCAAGGTTGCAGGGCAGGCAGTGACAGAACCCTTTACTGATCTGGGTGACCCCCAAAATGTCACAATAGCTAGTCAGTTTGGGTGACCAAAGCAAATGAACAGAGTAACTTTCAAAAGACCATAAAGCATCTCAACACATAAAGAAAAAGGAAGTTGTCATTATTTAACATTTATATTGCAATAGCATCCAGAAGCTCCAATGAGGACTTGGGCCGCTTGTGCTAGGCACTGTACAAACATATGCAAAGATCCTCTCCCAAGAAGCTTACAGTATTTAAAACATGCACATACAATGTCTGCTCCATAGTTTTCAATGTAAATATTATTAAATTGTGATTTGCAAACAAAATTCTCAGTTAGGCACTTCAAAGTGATTAAGCATCACAAAGTTTGTGGGCCTGATTCTTATTTACACTAAGGCCCCTTTACCCATCTCTGGCAGTGCAAAGGGACCTTAAACTGACTGCAAATTACATTTGCAATCACTTTAAGGCCTCTTCAGAGTGTCAGTGTACAAAGTCACCTTAGTTCAATTGGGCCCTATATAGCTAAAAGATATATATAAATATATACAGGTAACCAAACTGTCAAAGGCCACGTTCTTCCACCCTTACTTACCTTTTGTATTCCCTCCATGAATAGTTTCTTTGAAATCAATGGAACTATTTAAGGAGTAAGATACTACTCAGTGCAAGTTATAGTTTCAGTTTCTGGCCCAAAATTAATAATGGTGATCTTATTAATGTGACTCTTGTCCTTCCTCACTCTTTATTCCCTCCTTTTTGTTTGGTACCCTCATTTATTGTGTCGTGTCTAGAATTAGTTTGCAAGCTCCTTTGGGCATCTGCTTGTTTGGAATAGCACCTGAAGTACTTTTAAGCACTGTAAAAAAATATAGTTTATTGGGCTAATAGTTTACCTAATTCTTTTGACACAAATAAATATAGCATGGTAGGAAACTACTGTTAATATCATATGCAAAAAGTGTTGGCTCAAGCTAGCCTGGTAAGCTAGTACTGTAGTACTGCACAACAGTTACAGGCCAGATTTTCAAAAGAACTCAGCTCTATTTGGGCACCAAAATAAGTACAGTAAAAGCTTTGTTATCTGGCATGTTGGGGAAATGGGGGGTGCCGGTTAGTCAAAAATTCCGGTTAACTAAGACTTATACTTACCAATGGAATACCAATTTTCAAAGAATTAGAATACAATAAAATGAATAAAGTATAAAATAGTATACAGGTACTCACCAATCCAGTGGAAGTACTGCACTGCAGAGTGGTTGGTTTCTTGAAGCACTTAGGTGTATACAAGTAAAGTTTTCTATAAAGTAAGTTATCTTATGACACTACATATCACTATGGGCAGCGCATGGCGTACTCCCAGATCACTAAAAATATACTTAAAATTAAAACTAGACTGAACACAATTTAATCTTTGTTTGATGATTCAGAAGGCACTTCAGGGTCTTGCAGTGCCTCAGGGTCATCATTATCAACATCAATTATCATTGTAGATGTAGAAGGTGTAGGTAGGGTTGCCAGGTGTCCAGTTTTCTACCAGAACGCCCGGTCGAAAAGTCAGCCTGGTGGCTCTGGTCAGCACCCCTGACCAGACCATTAAAAGTCCAGTCGGCGGCGCAATGGGGCTAAGGCAGGCTCCCTGCCTGCCATGGCTTCGCACGGCTCCCTGAAGTGGTGTCATGTCCCCCCTCTGGCTCCTAGGCATATGGGCAACCAGGGGACTCCGCACACTGCCCCCACCCTAAGCGCCAACTCTGCAACTCCCATTGGTCATGGTTCTCGGCCAATGGGAGCTGCGGGGTTGGCACCTGCAGATGGGGTAGCACGCAGAACCACCTGGCCGCCCCTCCGCATAGGAGCCGAAGGGGGGACATGCCGCTGCTTCCGGGAGCTGCCTGAGGTAAGTGCCACCCGGAGCCTGCACCCCTGACCCCCTACCATGCTCCAACCCCCTGCCCCAGCCCTGATCCCCCTCACACCCTCTGAACCCCTCAATCCCAGCCCGGAGCACCCTCCTGCACCCAAAACCCCTCATCCCCAGCCCCACCCCAGAGCCTGCACCCCCAGCCAGAGCCCTCACCCCCACACACCCCCCAACCCCCTGCCCCATCCCTGATCCCCCTTCTGTCCTCCAAACCCCTGGGTCCCAGCCCAGAGCACCCTCCTGCACCCCGAGCCCCTCATACCCAGCCCCAACCTAGAGCCCGCACCACCAGATGGAGACCTCACACTCCCATGCCCCAACCCCCTGCCCCAGCCCTGATCCCCTCCTGCCCTCTGAACTCCTCGGTCCCAGCCTGGAGCACCCTCCTACACCTCAAACCCCTCATCCCTGGCCCCACCCCAGAGCCCGCACCCCCAGCCAGAGCCCTCACCCCGTCCTGCATCCCAACCCACTGCCTCAGCTCAGAGCCCCCTCCCACATCCTGAACTCCACATTTCTGGACCCACCCCAGAGCCTGCACCCCGAGCCAGAGCCCTCACCCCCTCCCACACCCCAACCTCTTGAGCCAGCACGGTGAAAATGAGCCAGTGAGTGAGGGTGGGGAGAGTGAGAAACAGAGAGAGGGGAGGGATAGCTCAGTGGGTTGAGCATTGGCCTGCTAACCCTGGGGTTGTAAATTCAATCCTTGAGGGGGCCATTTAGGGTTCTGGGACAAAAATCTGTCTGGGAATTGGTCCTGCTTTGAGCCAGGGGTTGGACTAGATGACCTCCTGAGGTCCTTTCCAAGCCTGATATTCTATGAGATGGATGGAGGGGCAAGGGTGTTCAGTTTTGTACAAGTAGAAAGTTGGCAAGCCTAGGTGTAGGAGATTGGGCTGAATCTGTAATGACCCTATGACACACCCTGGAAGGTGCTTTTTTGAATAAATCCCTGATATCAGCTTGCTTACTTGTCTTCTGCCTCTTTTGCATAAAAGTAGAGTGAAGAATGTGCAAATGCATAACCTCCTGGTCAGAATACTAGTCCCGGTTACTAGATTGAAGATTTGTATTGAGAGATATCAGAAATGCCAATAAATAGAACTTTCTGGTTGATAAAGTGGATAACATGGCTTTTACTGTAGTGAGATTTTTCACAAGAACTGGGGTGAGATTCTCTGCTGTGTCACTAAGATACACAACACAGAACTCACAGTGTAGGAGCCGGGGGGTGCTAAAGTGACTCTAAGCTACCATTTGTGCCCTCATGACCCTGGGCAGCTGAAGACTGTGAAAGTTTGGATATGGGTACTTACTTATTCAGACTTTGCACCTTGAGCCTATCTCTGCTGTGAGCCAACGCTCATTGCCAGAATGATGGTGGCTGCACTGCATGTTAAATCTAGTACAGAGGTTATATATCAGAGTAAAATGGAGTAATCTACAGGCCTCTCACAGAGATGCGTAGACTCTAATTCTTGGAAGGGAAAATAAAGAAGAATGTAAAGGTAATTTAAGCATTATCACTTTTCTCTCTTGTCTGAGAGTGACAGATTAGTCCTTCCTAGCAAATGCACCATTTAGTATCTTAACAGGATGGTACATTGCACATCCTAAAACGGATTGAACTATTCTCAGAGCTTTTCATTCACTACCTCCAGCAGAGAGTGTGTGTGCGCTTATTAGAGAAGAGAAGCAAGAGTCAGAATTCATTAAAGAAAGATTATACTACTCAAAATCCTGCTTACAAAGTTCATTTTCTCACCAAGAATTTTTAAACCTTTCTTTTTTGCCAAATGCTGATTGTAATAGGTTAGCTTTCATTAAAAGGTTAAGGAGTGTGGCATCTGAGAAGATCTTTGGGAGGTAACAAAACAGTCATTTGTGTCAAGGTTTCAGTAAAAACATTGCATTTTTCAGTGTATTTTGTTTAAATGAGGCAGTAAGTTTCTTGTACAGGTTTGGAGATTCAGATAGAATCTAAATAACAATATTTGCTTGTCTGTCTGACTTAAACCACTAAGCCTTTTGAGGTTTGCTCATTAGTATGTCTCCACAATAAAAATTTTAGAATTACATTTCAATGTCAGGACTTTAAAAACTGTTCATTATTCCAGCTTGCATCTGAAATTCAGTCTCTGCTCTCACCTGTAAATAGTATTTATCATGAAATTAGCAATAAAAGTTCCATCAAATCCCACTATGAAAATTCAGTACCTTATAATTATGCTGTAATTATGTACACTTGAGGTACAAACAACCTTAACTTTGCCCTGTAGTGAGGCCATATTATGATTTAACCATATAATGATTAAGGCATTTTAGTGCTGTTCCAGGATAGACAAAACTAATTTTGAAGACACAATAGATTTTGTTCTTTTTTTTATGTCTTTCCATATCTCAATATATTTTAATTTCTTTTAAATGTAATCTTAACTCTGAATTTCCTGGGTTTATAATGATTAGGTTTGGATTTATTACAACATCCCCGTAATATATTTATTCTTAAATTACTGATATTTACCCTCAGCCTTATCTATATCTTAATATAACTTTTTGTCTAAGAATTTCCTTGGCTTTTTAATAGTTATTAAAAATGCACATATATCTAATGCTTTGAAGATATGTTGGATCAACCTTAAATCAGGTAAACAGATTTTTTACAAGCAAATTTACTGGTACACCAGAGCAGTTCAAAGCAAGCAGTGTGTACTGGTGAATGTGACTCTTAACTTCGAATTTACTTATTGGTTTAGTGGGTTGTGTAATAGAAATTGGCACTATGTAAAGGCTTATGTCTCTGCACTTTAAGGGCTCCCCCTTAACTATGCTCCCATCTCAGCTCCCCTGGCAATACTACCTCAGTGCACAGCAGAGCCAAGGCAGTGTGACATTGGATTCCTTCCAGCCACTGATGCCCAAGTTAATGTGCACACAGAATATTTAAAGTGCAGTGACATAGGCCAAATATTCTACCAGTAAGAACTTTTGACAAATGTGTCCAGTCTCTCTCATAACACTAGCTCATTACAGTGAATGGGATAGTTGCATGCAAATAAGATGTAGAAGAAGGTTGGTGATTGTAACCTCAGAGATTAGGACCAATGTCCCTAATTACTTGAACTGCTAATCTGACTCTATTTGTAGCCTATATAATCATAACACTTAGATACAACAACAGTTAATAACTTAGCTTGATTATAACCTACATTCTTCAACTATAACCTGTGCACAAGATTTCAAAGAATTATAACTCTACAGAAAGCTTGTAGAGTCTGTTACTCAGTTATTAAAATAATTTGAGATTAAAGAAAGACAAACATGGATACTAAATTTCTTAAAGAATTACATTTTAAATAACTTTAACTCATCAACTTATTAATGGATTTGCTTGTAAAGTCTCAGAAAATTCATTCCATGCTCAGAGAGAAAGTGCTGTAAATTTGGAAAGGATATATTATATTTTTCATACATAACAGAGATTTAATTCCCACTTTAAATGTAAAGTGGAACTCAACTATGGAGCTTCAACTGATGCCTTGAGTATTATTATTTATTCATTATGTGAACAGCATCCAAAATTTTGGGAGGTGCCTCACAAGCCAAAAAAGTCAGACATGATCCTTGTTCCAAAGAGCACAGAACCTAGACTATGCGCATATCGCACAAGAAGAGAGGAAAAAAACAAGTAAAATGGGGTGGAATGAGGAAGGGCAGAGCTATATAAATAAAATCATGCAGTGACTTGGTTGGTTTATATATACTCCTTGGTGGCTAATTTTTTTTATATATATATAATTTTAACTAGTTCATTTCCTGGCAGAAGTTCCATAAATTCATGACTTTCATGATCTCATACTCATAGTAGTAACCATTATGCTCAGTAGTAAGTTTTGCAGAATTGTGCCCTAAATTACACCAACAAAAAGAGTTACAAGATATAATATGCCGCACTGCTAGATAATGGTTGAATATCAAAGCTATGCCGTTTTTTTATTTAAATCATATTTCTTGTTGTGTTTTATTTTATCTGTGGAGTTTAAATTTCTACCTATGTTATCTCTGTATAATTTATTATCTTACACTAGCTGTCTCTTGGAATATCTTTATATAATATCTTGATACGACTAGTTCAGGGACCAATAACTCTGTCAAAGTGATGCCTTCTGATTACTTAACAGGTTCGAACTACAAAGCTGAATACTTAAAATACTCTTGGGGCACCATTCTGGCAGTGTTATAGGTGCCCTGAACTAACCTCACAGAGATATAAAAGAAACCAGATGTGAATATAAAATGTCTGGAAAGAGAAATTAAACTTTCCTCTTGACAGTTTAAGGCTAAAGAACACAGTAGTTGTGGATTTTTGTTTTGTTTTAGCAGCAATCCCTGGTACCCACAAATACTAATCAGAATACCAGCAGATTGAAACCATTGCATGGAGATATCCTTTTGAGAAAGGGAGTCTTTTAGGAACTCAGTCGCTCATAATGCCAGCTCATCAGTGTTTCTGAAATTACTACCACATTTCCAGAGGTACCTGAACATTTCAGAAATGCTTCTATTCACCTCCTAGCACAATCTCTCCTGTGTACTTCCTGCTCATGGTATGTTGAGGGTTTATGTAATCTTCTGTTATAAAAAGGTTTGACTTGGAGCAGAGATCCCTATGTTAAAACATTTAAATAAAGAAATTTATTTAAGGCCAAATCACACTTGGAGTTGCAGCTAGCAAGGGATGTTAAGAGTAACAAGAAGGGTTTCTTCAGGTATGTTAGCAACAAGAAGAAGGTCAGGGAAAGTGTGGGCCCCTTACTGAATGGGGGAGGCAACCTAGTGACAGAGGATGTGGAAAAATCTAATGTACTTGATGCTTATTTTGCCTCTGTCTTCACGAACAAGGTCAGCTCCCAGACTACTGCACTGGGCAGCACAGTATGGGGAGGAGGTGACCAGCCCTCTGTGGAGAAAGAAGTGGTTCAGGACTATTTAGAAAAGCTGGACGAGCACAAGTCCATGGGGCCAGATGCACTGCATCCGAGGATGCTAAAGGAGTTGCCTGGTGAGATTGCAGAGCCATTGGCCATTATCTTTGAGAACTCATGGCGATCGGGGGAGGTCCCGGATGACTGGCAAAAGGCTAATGTAGTGCCCATCTTTGAAAAAGGGAAGAAGGAGGATCCAGGGAACTACAGTCCAGTCAGCCTCACCTCAGTCCCTGAAAAAATCATGGAGCAGGTCCTCAAGGAATCAATTCTGAAGCACTTAGATGAGAGGAAAGTGATCAGGAACAGTCAGCATGGATTCACCAAAGGCAAGTCATGCCTGACTAACCTAATTGCCTTCTATGACGAGATAACTGGCTCTGTGGATGAGGGGAAAGCAGTGGCTGTGTTATTCCTTGACTTTAGCAAAGCTTTTGATATGGTCTCCCACAGTATTCTTGCCAGCAAGTTAAAGAAGTATGGGATGGATGAATGGACTATAAGGTGGATAGAAAGCTGGCTAGATCATTGGGCTCAACGGGTAGTGATCAATGGCTCAATGTCTAGTTGGCAGCCGGTATCAAGCAGAGTGCCCCAATGGTTGGTCCTGGGGCCGGTTTTGTTCAATATCGTCATTAATGATCTGGAGGATGGCGTGGATTGCACCCTCAGCAAGTTTGCAGATGACACTAAACTGGGAGGAGTGGTAGATATGCTGGAGGGTAGGGATAGGATACAGAGGGACCTAGACAAATTAGCGGATTGGGCCAAAAGAAATCTGATGAGGTTCAACAAGGACAAGTACAGAGTCCTGCACTTAGGATGGAAGAATCCCATGCACTGCTACAGACTAGGGACAGAGTGGCTAGGCAGCAGTTCTGCAGAAAAAAACGTAGGGGTTACAGTGGACGATAAGCTGGATAGGAGTCAAAAGTGTGCCCTTGTTGCCAAGAAGGCTNCCTGGTGAGATTGCAGAGCCATTGGCCATTATCTTTGAGAACTCATGGCGATCGGGGGAGGTCCCGGATGACTGGCAAAAGGCTAATGTAGTGCCCATCTTTGAAAAAGGGAAGAAGGAGGATCCAGGGAACTACAGTCCAGTCAGCCTCACCTCAGTCCCTGAAAAAATCATGGAGCAGGTCCTCAAGGAATCAATTCTGAAGCACTTAGATGAGAGGAAAGTGATCAGGAACAGTCAGCATGGATTCACCAAAGGCAAGTCATGCCTGACTAACCTAATTGCCTTCTATGACGAGATAACTGGCTCTGTGGATGAGGGGAAAGCAGTGGCTGTGTTATTCCTTGACTTTAGCAAAGCTTTTGATATGGTCTCCCACAGTATTCTTGCCAGCAAGTTAAAGAAGTATGGGATGGATGAATGGACTATAAGGTGGATAGAAAGCTGGCTAGATCATTGGGCTCAACGGGTAGTGATCAATGGCTCAATGTCTAGTTGGCAGCCGGTATCAAGCAGAGTGCCCCAATGGTTGGTCCTGGGGCCGGTTTTGTTCAATATCGTCATTAATGATCTGGAGGATGGCGTGGATTGCACCCTCAGCAAGTTTGCAGATGACACTAAACTGGGAGGAGTGGTAGATATGCTGGAGGGTAGGGATAGGATACAGAGGGACCTAGACAAATTAGCGGATTGGGCCAAAAGAAATCTGATGAGGTTCAACAAGGACAAGTACAGAGTCCTGCACTTAGGATGGAAGAATCCCATGCACTGCTACAGACTAGGGACAGAGTGGCTAGGCAGCAGTTCTGCAGAAAAAAACGTAGGGGTTACAGTGGACGATAAGCTGGATAGGAGTCAAAAGTGTGCCCTTGTTGCCAAGAAGGCTAACGGTATTTTGGGCTGTATAAGTAGGAGCATTGCCAGCAGATTGAGGGACGTGATCGTTCCCCTCTATTCAGCATTGGTGAGGCCTCATCTGGAGTACTGTGTCCAGTTTTGGGCCCCACACTACATGAAGGATGTGGAAAAATTGGAGAGTCCAGCGGAGGGCAACAAAAATTATTAGGGGGCTGGAACACATGATTTATGAGGAGAGGTGAGGGAACTGGGATTATTTCGTCTGCAGAAGAGAAGAATGAGGGGGGATTTGATAGCGGCTTTCAACTACCTGAAAGGGGGTTCCAAAGAGGATGGATCTAGCCTGTTCTCAGTGGTAGCAGATGACAGAACAAGGAGTAATGGTCTCAAGTTGCAGTGCGGGAGGTTTAGGTTGGATATTAGGATAAACTTTATCACTAGGAGGGTGGTGAAGCACTGGAATGGGTTACTTAAGGAGGTGGTGGAATCTCCTTTCTGAGGGTATGTCTACACTATGAAATTAGGTCGAATTTATAGAAGTCGATTTTTAGGAAGCGATTTTATACGGTCGATTGTGTGTGTCCCCACTAAGTGCATTAAGTCGGCAGAGTGTGTCCACAGCACCGTGGCTAGAGTTGACTTTTGGAGCATTGCATTGTGGGTAGCTATCCCACAGTTCCCGCAGTCTCCGCTGCCCGTTGGAATTCTGGGTTGAGCTCCCAATGCCTTATGGGGCAAAAACATTGTCGCGGGTGGTTTTGGGTACATGTCGTCAGTCGCCCCTCCCTCCGTGAAAGCAAAGGCAGACAATTGTTTTGCACCTTTTTTCCGTGCAGACGCCATACTGCTTTTAGCATACAGTGCAGTAGGACTGCTAACCGTCATCATCTAACCACCGCTTCCGCTGCAACTCTGCTCTCCTGCTTGTATCTCAATAGCAAATTTCTCCATGTTGTCTGTCATGGGCTCCCGGGAATGTGTGTTCTTCCTCGGGAAATGTGCGCAGTGCTAACCGTCGTTAGGGTGACCAGATGAGGGGAATAAAATATCGGGACACATGGCGGGGGGGGTGCTGAGGGAAAAAAAAAAAAAAGCCGCGCAAGTCCCGGCTGAGGGAGGGAAAAAAAAAAAGCTGCGCGAGTCCCGGCTGAGAGGAAAAAAAAAAAGTGCTGCCTGCGGATATCTCTGTCCCACGTCCCGACCAAAGATCGGTCGGGACGTGGGACAGAGACCGAAATATCGGGACGGTCCCGATAAAATCGGGACGTCTGGTCACCCTAACCGTCGTCCTCCACCGCTTCCGCTGCAACTCTGCTCTCCTGGTGCCATGAATCCACCTCACAGGTCCTCTCGTCGTTCAGTATAAATATCTATTCTCATGGCATCCGTCGTCATCCACCGCTTCCACTGCAACTCTGCTCTCCTGCAGACGCCATACCACGACAAGCATGGAGCCTGCTCAGCTTACCACTGCTGTTGTGAGCATTGTAAACACCTCGTGCAATATACTGCAGTATGTGCAGAACCAGAACCTGCAAAAGCAGGCGAGGAGGCAACGATAGCGCGATCACGATAGTGACGAGGACATGGACACAGACTTCTCTCAAAGCATGGGCCCTGGCAATTTGGACATCATGGTGGTAATGGGGCAGGTTCATGCCATGGAACACCAATTCTGGGCCCGGGAAACAAGCACTGACTGGTGGGACTGCATAGTGTTGCTGGTCTGGGATGATTCCCACTGGCTGCGAAACTTTCGCATGCATAAGGGCACTTTCATGGAACTTTGTGACTTGCTTTCCCCTGCCCTGAAGTGCAAGAATACCAAGATGAGAGCAGCCCTCACAGTTGAGAAGTGAGTGGCGATAGCCCTGTGGAAGCTTGCAACGCCAGACAGCTACCGGTCAGTCAGGAATCAATTTGGACTGGGTAAATCTACTGTGGGGGCTGCTGTGATCCAAGTAGCCAATGCAATCACTGAGCTGCTGCTATCAAGGGTAGTGGCTCTGGGAAATGTGCAGGTCATAGTGGATGGCTTTGCTGCAATGGGATTCCCTAACTGTGGTGGGGCGATAGACGGAACCCATATCCCTATCTTGGGACCGGACCACCTTGGCAGCCAGGACATAAACCGCAAGGGGTACTTTTCAGTGGTGCTGCAAGCACTGGTGGATCACAAGGGACGTTTCACCGACATCAATGTGGGATGGCTGGGAAAGGTACATGACGCTCGCATCTTCAGGAACTCTGGTATGTTTGAACAGCTGCAGGAAGGGACTTTCTTCCCAGACCAGAAAATAACCGTTGCGGATGTTGAAATGCCTATAGTTATCCTTGGGGACCCAGCCTCCTCCTTAATGCCATGGCTCATGAAGCCATACACAGGCACCCTGGACAGTAGTAAGGAGCTGTTCAACTATATGCTGAGCAAGTGCAGAATGGTGGTAGAATGTGCCTTTGGATGTTTAAAAGCACGCCGGCGCAGTTTACTGACTCGGTTAGACTTCAGCAAAACCAATATTCCCATTGTTATTGCTGCTTGCTGTGTGCTCCACAATATCTGTGAGAGTAAAGGGGAGATGTTTATGGCGGGGTGGGAGGTTGAGGCAAATCGCCTGGCCACTGATTACGTGCAGCCAGAAACCAGGGTGATTAGAAGAGCACAGCAGGGCATGCTGCGCATCAGAGAAGCTTTGAAACCCAGTTTCATGACTGGCCAGGCTATGGTGTGACAGTTCTGTTTGTTTCTCCTGGATGAAAACCTGGCCCCTTGGTTCACTCTACTTCCCTGTAAGCCAACCGCCCTCCCCGCTTCGATCACCGATTACAGAGGCAATAAAGTCATTATTGTTTCAAAATCATGCATTCTTTATTAATTCATCACACAAATAGGGGGATAACTGCCAAGGTAGCCCGGGAGGGGTGGGGGAGGAGGGAAGCACCGGGTGGGGTGGTGGATGAGGGGAGGAGGGAAGGACAAGGCCACACTGCACTTCAAAACTTATTGAATGCCAACCTTCTGTTGCTTGGGCAGTCCTCTGGGGTGGAGTGGTTGGGTGCCCGGAGGCCCCCCTCCCGTGTGCTTGGGTGTCTGGGTGAGGAGGCTATGGAACTTGGTGAGGAGGGTGGGCAGTTACACAGGGGCAGCAGCGATGGTCTCTACTCCTGCTGCCTTTCCTGCAGCTCCACCAGACGCCGGAGCATATCGGTTTGATCCCCCAGTAGCCTCAGCATTGCATCCTGCCTCCTCTCATCTTGCTCCCGCCACCTCTCTACTTGCTCCCGCCACCTCTCTTCTCATTCGTCCCTCCTGTCCTCGCGTTCATTTTCTGCTTTCCTGGACTCTGACATTGTTTGCCTCCACGCATTCTGCTGAGCTCTTTCAGTGCGGGAGGACTGCATGAGCTCAGAGAACATTTCATCGCAAGTGCGTTTTTTTCACCTTCTTATCTGCGCTATCCTCTGGGATGGAGATGATAGGGGGAGCGTTGAAACATTTGCAGCTGCGGGGGGAAAAAAAGGGAGAGTAATATTTAAAAAGACACATTTTAGAGAACAATTGGTAGACTCTTTCACCGTGGACCAAGCTGTTAACATTACATAGCACATGTGCTTTCGGTACAAGGTCGCATTTTGCCTCTTATATTGAGGGCCTGCCGGTTTGGTGTGAGAGATCACACACGCAGGGCCGGGCAACAGAATTCAGCTTGCAGGCAGCCATGGTAAGCCACAGTCTTTCAGCTTCTTCAACCTTCATAACATGTGGGAATGGTTTCAAACAGCAGCGCCCTCCTTTCCCATACCAAGCACCCGTTGGGTTGGCCATTTAAAAGGAGGGGCTGTACTGGCCGTGAATGCATCCCAAGTCTTCAAGGCAAATTAATCATTAAACACGCTTGCTTTTAAACCATGCATTATATTTCCAAAGGTACACTCACCGGAGGTGCCTTCTCCGGCTTCATGGTCCGTGAGCCCGCTTCGGGAGGGTTGGAAGGGTATTGGCTTCAGGGTGATAAACAGTCCCTGGCTGTCAGGGAGAATGGTTTCTCCGCTTGTGTGCTGTGCACTATCCTCATCCTCCTCCGCCTCCTCATCTTCCTCGTCCCCAAAATCCTCATCCCTGTTGCATGAGACTCCCCCCTTGCAGGTGTCCACGGACAGGGGTGGGGTAGTGGTAGAATTGCATGCAGCTCATCATAGAAGCGGCATGTCTGGGGCTCTGACCCGGAGCGGCCGTTTGCCTCTTTGGTTTTTTGGTAGGCTTGCCTGAGCTCCTTAATTTTCACGTGGCACTGCTGCAGGTCCCTGTTCTAGCCTCTGTCCATCATGCCCTTGGAGATTTTTTCAAATATTTTGGCATTTCATCTTTTGGAACGGAGTTCTGATAGCACGGATTCGTCTCCCCAAACAGCGATCAGATCCAGTACCTCCAGTTCGGTCCATGCTGGAGCTCTTTTGCGATTCTGGGACTGCATGGTCACCTTTGCTGATGAGCTCGCCACGCTGGCCAAACAGGAAATGAAATTCAAAAGTTCCCAGGGCTTTTGCTGTGTACCTGGCTAGTGCATCTGAGTTGAAAGTGCTGTCCAGAGCAGTCACAATGGAGCATTCTGGGATAGCTCCCGGAGGCCAATACCGTCGAATTGTGTCCACACTACCCAAATTTGACCCGGCGATGTCGATTTCAGCGCTAATCCCCTTGTCGGGGAGGAGTACAGAAATCGATTTTAAGAGCCCTTTAAGTCGACAAAAATGGCTTTGTCGTGTGGACGGGTGCTGGGTTAAATCGATCTAACGCTGCTAAATTCGACCTAAACTCGTAGTGTAGACCAGAGCTTAGAGGTTTTTAAGGCCCGGCTTGACAAAGCCCTGGCTGGGATGATTTAGTTGGGGATTGGTCCTGCTTTGAGCAGGGGGTTGGACTAGATGACCTCCTGAGGTCCCTTCCAACCCTGATATTCTATGATTCTATGAAATTGGGAGAAAATCCTGCCACTGTTGAATTCACTGGCAAAAATTCCCATTGACTTCAGTGTGCCCAGAATTTCACCCATTTGATTAGTAAGTGTGGGGAGAAGACAGTGAAAGTAAAAGTAGCTTCCATATCAAACATTTACCATTTGATCCTTGTTTGTGAGATTCCTAGAAAAACTGTATGCAAACATTTTCAAGTAATATAATAAATAAATTAATTTTTTTTAGCAATTTTGGACCCAATGCTACAAACACTTAGATATGTGAGTAACACTTTATTAATGTTACTAGACCTATTGAGCACAATGAGTAACTCGTGCATGAGTATTTGGAGGACTGGGCCCATAGGCCCTGATTCATCAAGGTTCTTAAGCATTTGCCTAACTTCAAGCATGTCAGTAATCCCATTGATTTAGACACTAGATATGAACTGAATGCTGCAAAGTCTCCTGCAGAGCCCTTTCTCATTCACTTTCTGCCTTACAAGATATGCCTGATAAGGTTTTAGAAAAGAAGTGATAATGTATTGTATTATGTGACAAATAATATATGACCTTATACTCAAAGGGCTTGATCCAAATCTTTTGGGAGTCTTTCCATTGACTTCAGTAAGCTTTAAATCTGGTCTAAAGACTGCATCGTAATGCAGATGCAACAGAGGGGAAACGTAAGGTTGCATATGCATTGTTCGGCATTTTCTAACTTTTGAGTGCTGAACAGTACCTTTAATGTTCCCTCAAAATAGAAATTCTTAGTTTTTTATAAAGAAATTCCACCTCTGTAACTATTTGGCTAGCCACCCCTAAAATGTCTGGTTCTGTAGAAGTTGCTCCTGTACAGCTCTGCCTCATTCATTATTAATGTTACTCTCTGAGGCACTTCACACCCCTTCAGATCACCCCTCCAGGTAAGGAGTATACAGGAAAACCAGTGTTTCTTTTTGGTTGACCAAAGGGAATGTAGTAGGAAGCGAGCCTGAGACATAAGCCCTTGTATCAGAGGCCTGGTATGAGGCAGGACCTGCTCACAAAATTTGGCAAGAATAGGGCTGAAATTGCAAAAATACACATTTCTAAGAAGTGCTAGTCACAAAGTACTCTCGCAAACACATCCCGATATTAAGTGGTACCAGAACATTACGATATCAAGGATGGTACAAAAACAATCCCCAAGGATAACAGGAACACACTGACCCCTCCTAAAAGATAAGGTCAGGATAACAGTACATAATAGAGATGTTTTAATTAAACCAACATGTACAAGGTGATGGATAATAACTAGCCACATCAGAGGGCAGTAACTAACTATGTCAGAGGGGCAGTACTAACTTGTTTATATCAGGGTATAAAGATGTATCTCAGAGGGAGTATTTTTGTCTGGCCTAGGGAGGAACCGAAAGTCCTGTCGTTCACTGAGCTGGTCCATAGTTATGGGCTTAGATGTATTAGTGGCCTGTTAGAGTCTGTGGGATACTAGTACCGTGCTTTGTCAACAATAAACCTGGCTGGGTGCCTTCATCCTTAATGGATCTTGTGGTCATTGGGAGGTTTGCTCAAGGTCTGCCGTGCCAGCTGTCTGCGCAGGGCTGGAGCGGCACACAGAGGGAACATGCACATGCAGCCAAACATCTATCAACATCTAACCACAGGGGAACACTATTGAATGGTCTGTGGTGGTGCCTCTGCTGTTCTGTCAGCTCCTTCTAGCCTAGAGGGTGAGTGTAAAAATCATGTTGGCCACATTCCATGGATGCCTACCACAAAAATCTCTTTTGAACACATGATTCATCTAAAATAAATTTGTCAAAAAAAGACCAAATATTAGAAAATCCAAGTAGCAGATGTACATAAAGCTATTCATGCAAATAGAGATTTCTTTAAAAAAAAATTACATTTCCACTTTCAAAAACTGAAATTGTTTTATCCCATAGCAGACAGCACAGTGCAGTTTCATCATTACTTGAAAAGATTCTGTCAGGAGTTAAGAATTTTGAGTTCGCAAGCAAACGGGTGCTTTTGAAATTCACTGATATGTCTGTTAATAACATGTAATTTCTTTGCACTTGGAATCCTTCAATTTACTAATTGGTTAAAATGTTTAATATACTTTTTGAACCTCTCCAGGTATTTATCTCTCTTTAACAAGCAGAGTGTTGCTAGATATTTCTTCATCAAGAATTGCATCTGTGGATCTGCACTCTTGGGAGCATTTCACTTGGTGCAATGAACTTGGAACCATCTAGAAATCAATTACTATTACAGCTACATGAATGACCCTACTCAGATCCAAGTAGACCCAGCAGATGCCACATAGTCCATTATAGAAAGTGTTTGTTTCTCTCTCACAGTGCTGATCTAAGTGTTCTCTGTTGTGACGGTGAACTTGGAGAATCAGCAATCTATGCACCAGTCTCTACCGCAAACCTTCATTGCTGGTCTCAGTTTCATCTGATTGGGTCTGAGTCTCATCCTGGAGGCTCTCAGATTCATGAGTCCACTCTTGAGCCTATGGACGACTCCCAAAAAAGGGCTCATTCATCATCACCTGACACTTCAGCTATAGATTCTCCAGATTACCCTGGGGATGTTTTGCCTTACAGTTCTGCCATTATGGGGTTCCACTGCACGTCTGTTATCCTTATGGGTTTTATACACTGTCTTCTTATGTTTAACCATCTAGGGACCACCCAGTTGCGAGATTATCTGTAAAGCCACCTAGATCTCCACCTCAAATGTTTGAGGAAGGGGTCCTCTTTTTACGGGATTCATATCCACCATTGCTCATATAGATTATGATCCCTCTCAAAGAGACAGTGAAGAGGAAAGAGATGATGAGGGAAGATGCTGATGACTGTCGGGGTGTCCCTGTAAATTTGTTCCCTCTTTCTTTAGTTTTGCTCTTACTAGGCTCATCAGTCCTATTTGTCCTTTCTTATTCACTCTCATTTCTCTGACCCTTGGCAGCTCTTTGCCACATTTGATTCTGTTTAAAAACACTTCCTCTTGTGTTCCCTTCTTTTCTCTCTGCCCAGGATCTACTCCCTCTTCTGGCCTCTAGAACTGTGGACAAGCCTGGCCTGGGGAAAAGAGAGGTATGGCTGGTGATTCCTGACTGCCAAAATTGCCCCTTGGGTCCACTGGCAATCATTGTAAACTAGATCAGCCTTCATGCAGCTCTAAATAGCATTGTGGTACAGACTAGGGCCAAGACAGCTCTAGGATCAGTGAGAGGCCACCTTTGTACACCTACTTCTGACCTGTGCCAAATGCTTCTTGGGTGCAGCTCAGGATGTAGGTCAGTCTGTGCGTTTGTTTACCCAACCAAGCTCCCATGAGAACAGTCATTGTTCTTCACTTTAAACCTAGTGACTTTGTGCACTGTATATGGCTTATATTAAGGCAACATAATGATTCACACCTCTCAGATCTCTCTTGCTCACAGCAGAAGTAATTTGTGCTGAGATGGTGCATAGCTACAGTGCTAGGGTTGGCAAGTTACATATTCGTATGCATGAGGTCTACTCTCCTTGTCCCCCCAATTATCTCTCTCCACCATGCTTGTTTCTGAAACCCTAAAGAATCTCTGCATGTGTTTCAGAGACAGAATTAAGTTGGCTATCTTCCACCAAGCACCCTGCTGCTGCATGGCTTTGTCTACATGTTTTCTATTTGGCACATACATGCACTACCACTGCCATCAATAATTCGACTCTTTATTTGGTAGAAATGCACAACATGCTTTTTGTGATAAAAGTATGTGCTTTTAAATTCTGTGAGAGGAGATAAAACCTGTGGTTCCCATATTCAATTATCAAATACAATTGACCTTTTGGTACATATAGGCAGTACCGGATTTACCATGGCACCAGGCCCACGGTCCAAAGGGGCCTCAGCCCAGCCTGCTCTTCTCTGCCCCCCCCCCCCCCCCCCCCCCCCCCCCGCTCTCTCCTGTGGGGGCAGAAGCTTGATGCTGCCGGCTCCTGGGGCTCCTGCTGCAGCAAGGCAGGCTCTGCTGGCAGCCAAGCTCCTCCCCCACCGTGCTGCGTTCGCTCCCCTCCCCCTCTCCCTGCTGCCGATCAGCTCTTTGCCGGCAGAAGGGAGGGGGAAGAGCGGAGCCTCAGCAAGCTCGCTGCTCCAGGGAGGAGGAAGAGAAGAGGCAGGGGTGTGGCCTTGGGGAAGGGGCTGGAATCAGGGCATACTCCCTCCAGCCCCCTGCCATGAGCACCCCTACGACCCCAGCCCACACCCCCAGCCCTCTGCCCACCCTGACCCCTGCACCCCCTCAGACCTCCCCAGCCCCCTGCCCTGACTCCTGCACCCCCCACACCTCCTCAGCCCCCTGCCCTGACCCCTGCACCTCCACACATACCCAGCCTCCCCCATACCCCATGCCCTGACTCCTGCACCCCCCCACATCCCCACCCCCATCCTGAGCACCAAACGGGAGCTCCTGCATCCCCCCATTCCCACCTGCACCCCTCGCACCAAACAGGAGCTGCCCCAGGTAAGCGCTCCACACCCCAACCTCCTGCCCCAACCCTGAGCCCCCTCCCTCACCCTACCTCCTGGCCAGATCCTGCACCCTAACATTTTTTTACAATATTTGGAAAGATCATTAAGTGGTCCGTCGAGACCCTCCACGATTTTCAAGTGGCCTGTGGGGAAAAAAGTTAGACTACAAGAACAATCAAGGTATCTCACTTTATTTTCATTTACTTGCTATTACTTATGGGAGGAGGATGAAGAAAAAAAGAATGAAAAACAGGGGCGGGGGAGATAAGAGAGAATGTTCCTTTTCTTGGCTGGGTCCCAAGGAGGGGCCCCAAAAATGAAGCTGAGCACAGGGCCGGGGGGGCCCAATAACTCTAAATCCACCACTGGCTGTCACGTCACCTGGGCTGGGGATACTGTGCCAGCTAATCCCCACAGTCTCCAACCTACCTGGGCAGTACAGCAGACATGGCCCTGCCCACTAGCTCCTCTCCACTCCCTAGCCCACCCACCACTTGCTTCCCCCCCGCTTAAGGCTTAGCCCTCTCACTTTTAAACATGATTGATTGCCCCTCCCCTCCCCAGGCTTTTCTGGCAGCCGTGTTGCCAGGTATCCAGTTTTAGACTGGAAACTCCAGTAGAAAACGGGACCTGAGTGTCCGGTTAGCAGTGCTGACTGGAAACTAAAAGTCCGGTTATAGGAGGAACCACATTAGCCTCCGCTCCTCCCACTCCCAACACCCACCCCAGAGGGCTGGAAGAGAACCTGTCCTGCTGCTACTGGAGGAGGGGCAGCTCAGTGCAGAGAGAGATGAAGAGAATGGGCTAGAACCAGGTAGGTACCCGCTCTATGTGGGCAGGGGTGGGGGGTGGGGATCCTGTTTACCCCCTCCCCAGCCTGCTGCGCTTGCAGTTTACCCCTGGCCCCTCCCTTGCTCCAGGGACCAACCCTAGCTCCCGCCCCTTTTAGAATCATTCCCCGGGGGGCCCACAAATATGTTTGGTACCGGGCCCACAAGAAGTTAATCCGGCCCTGCATATAGGACATATTTGCTACTATTGGAGTCAGACAGAACCAGTCTTAGCATTTTGGGCTGTCCTCCTGCTCCTCAAACATAACCTGTACAGAGCAGATCTAAGGATTAGCAACATGATAAATTGAAGACTAAATTGGCTGCTTTACAATCAGTGTATAAGTGGGGGGCTCTTTAGGTTCCCCTCACCTTCCTGCTGCATTTTGGTCATTTAAAAAAAATTGTTTTACTGCTGCTGAAGCAAAGTAGAAGATATTGATATTTAATTGAATTAGGCCCTGCCAAGTCCCAGCTGTGATCATATCATTTGCCTTTGTCTAGATTAAAAAGGGTGTTTCCTCTTCATGTCCATGTTTGATTTCTTTGTCTAAGTAGCTAAATCCAAACATTGAACATCTATTTACTTAAGGCACTTACTATGTGAATCAAGTATGCCATAAATATCCTACCAGCAGCATAGATACTTTTGCAATGAATCAGGCTCTAGAATTAAGTCCTATAAATTAATACCTGAAGAGGACATTAGTTAAGTGGATTCTAACTCATCATAACTATGTTCCGTATATGTTACTTGAACTCATCATCCTTAAAAGATTTAACAGATGATGCACTGTTAACAGTAATCACTAGAATGGTAATAATGGGAACGCGCAGTATTTATTAATTTCTGACTTTGTCTTATAAGCTTAAGATTTTTACATCATGAATAAAAGCATAAAATTATAATACTATTGTCACATTCTGGGTGCAGTCCAGACTAGTGAGGGGTTGTGTCACCGCCTGCCCTGTAATCTGAATGCCTTGAATGCACTGCTGCTATGGCTCACAACCTGGACATCAGCAGCCAGCCTACGAGCCTGCAGTGTATGTGCACAGTACATCCCTGGATTAGCAACACTGACTCCAGCAGTCTGCCTCCAGCACATCAGCCCCTCCCTGGCTTCCACCTGTCTTGGTTACTACTTGCAGGTTGACCCCAATACACTCCTAATCCTGAATTTTCCCAAAACTGTGGGCCCTGAGGAGTCCAGCCATCTCCTGGAATACTCAGAGAAATAATAAGGTTTGTTTGCTACTTTAAAGAGACAAAAGCAAATTACAGCTTATTGACTTAACGGGTAAATATACCCTTCCCTTCAAGCACAGCACTGAGTTGGTTTATTGTAAAAATAAAACAAGTTTATTAACAAAAGGACATATGCTAAGTGATACCAAGTAGAAGGAATAAAGTTAGAAAGGGTTACAAACAAACAAAAGTAAAAATATGCTTTCTAATGGCTAAGACCTAATTTAACAAGCTACAGTCTTTGCTAAAGGTAGTTCCCTTACCAATCTTCCATTCCCAGAGACTTCAGTCCCTTCATTGAAGAACTCATTTTTCTCAGCTTGCAAGAGCTCTGGCCCCTCGTGCCTGTCTAGTGATGGAGAACTTACAAGTTCTCTGTCCTTGCTTATACAGCATCTTCCAAAGTTCAATTACATTGTTTCAAGAGGAAGGATGACCTCATGCTGTTCCTCCCTTCCTGTGGTCTTCGCATCCCTCTGCTGATTTGTATATAAATGGGGCTCTCATTGTTTCTGGTCACACCTTGCTTAATTTCATTGGAGACAGGTAGATAGCCTCTTCCCTCCTATCTGGGAGAGAATCTCTTTCTCCCTGTGTTTGGTCACAGATTTTAAAGCATAATATCATTAAATATCCATATTTCCTTATGTAGTGTTAATATATAAATTTCACAGTGATATGAATCATCATGGTGTCATTAACTTTCAGAAAAGACCTTATTGGATACACTTTTATAATACAGTAATATTGTATATAATCAGTTGATTCCATTACTTATCATTTGAGGTTCAGACCCACTGTCTTTATAGCCCAGATAAAGTTTCTCTCTTCTCCTGGGATGTAGACACCATGCTGTGTCCTCCCCCACTTATTAGCTTGATAGCTATGTTTACTTTATATGTAAATAGACTTTCATTGTTTCTGCCTGAAAACCAGGGTGGTCAGAAAAGCAAATACACATTCCTTTGTTTGCTTTAGACTGTGCTTATGCATTGCTTGCCAAGCACATGTTAAGAATATAATTCTAGCACATAGTCATAACAGGGCAGCTCTAAATTGCACCATCTAGATACATATTCATAACACCCTGTGCATACATCATACAAGAATATTAATGATCAGTGAGTTATTAGTTTTCCAATATCATTTTACATGTCCCTTTTTAGATATAGATTATGACAACAGTGTGCTAGGTATAGTGAGTATGTCAGGCTTGATGACTCAGAGTAGTGAACCACAAATGGACCTCTGTGTCACAACTATGAAAACAAAAGAAAAGTTATGGGAATAAACACCTTCCAGATAGAATGGAAATGTCTAAAAGCCATTCCTGCTCTGCTTTGCAAAAAGAAAAAAAATAAGAGCATTTAAGCAGTAATGGATTCAGGACAGAGTCAGATTATATTTCTTTTATGATACAATATCTGCATGAAGAGGCAACCTAACATAAATAAATAAAGGCTGTTCTTCAAAGGATACAAAGGAAAATGATGTAATCAGAGCAGAATACTTTTACCACAATAGTAAAGCACTTGCATTATAATCTTACTTGTAGAGGTTTGTAACTGAGCCACAAAATATTTTTGCTAGATTATAACTTCCTGTACTAGATTTTAAGACAGAAAATATTTCTTTTTTAAATTAAATGAGAATTCTTTTTGCCATTTTGGATTATAGGGGGGAATATGATGATCCCATAACACAAAAATTGATGGAGATTTTTAAAGTTATATTTTTCAGGCAACTTGTTCATAGTATAGATTATTCTCTTACTTTAGATGTTATATTTGTGCTGCAAAACAAGGGAACAATAGGGCTGAATTAAAAATGTCATGGCAACCAGTTTAGAATGTCATTGCTTTTATTAGTTTATAATTCAGTTTTATTATTTTAAGGTTGTTGTACAGTATACATGGTTGAGATTTTTTTACAGTAGTGCAGGGCAGTTAGTTGTATATTTTACTTTAATTTTAATGGAAGATGTGTAGCTAAATCCCCTGCATTTTTATGAAAATATACATTTATGAATATAGTACACAGTTATATACTAAATAGTTTATAGCATTATGTAGGTATAGAATAATGCCTATTAACAGAATCTGCATTATTCAGACCCACTATCTAATGAACTGCCAGCACAAGTTCCTGTTGACTGGTTCCTCTTTCCTATTGGCTTCTGATAATCAGGACTTCCAATTTTCCTGCTACATGTGGTGTGGCCCACACAGTTCAAATATTTGGGTATATACTCTGTGAGTCAGAAAAAAAGGATGGTCATGTGACTAAGGTAATGGACTGGGACTCAAGTTCTGGGTTCATTTGTTGGCTCTGTCACAGACCTCCTGTGTGACCTTAGGCAAGTCCCTTAATGTCTGTGCCTCATTTTCCCATCTGTAAATTGGGTTTAGTAATCCTTCCTTTCTCCCATGCTGTGGAGCCTCGGTGGCTCTTTTTTAGTTCTTTTGATGTGTTTCTTAATTTGGGGTATATATTTTGTTGGGCCTCTATTATGGTGTCTTTAAAAAACGCCCATGCAGCTTGCAGGGATTTCACGTTAGTCACTGTACCTTTTAATTTCTGTTTAACTAACCCCCTCATTTTTGCATAGTTCCCCTTTTTGAAATTACATGCCACAGTGTTGGGCTGTTGAGATGTTCTTCCCACCACAGGGACGTTAAATGTTATTATATTATGGTCACTATTTCCAAGCGGTTCTGTTATAGTTACCTCTTGGACCAGCTCCTGCGCTCCATTCAGGACTAAATCTAGAGTTGCCTCTCCCCGTGTGGGTTCCCGTACCAGCTGCTCCAAGAAGCAGTCATTTAAAGTATCGAGAAATTTTGTCTCTGCATTTCATCCTGAGGTGACATGTTCCCAGTCAATATGGGGATAATTGAAATCCCCCACTATTATTGAGTTCTTAATTTTGATAGCCTCTCTAATTTCCCTTAGCATTTCATCATCACTATCACTGTCCTGGTCAGGTGGTCGATAATAGATCCCTAATGTTATATTCTTATTAGAGCATGAAATTACTATCCATAGAGATTCTATGGAACATGTGGATTCACTTAAGATTTTTACTTCATTTGATTCTACATTTTCTTTCACATATAGTGCCACTCCCCCCCCTGCACGACCTGTTCTGTCCTTCCGATATATTTTGTACCCCGGAATGATTGTGTCCCATTGATTGTCCTCAGTCCACCAGGTTTCTGTGATGCCTATTATATCAATATCCTCCTTTATCACGAGGCACTCTAGTTCACCCATCTTATTATTTAGACTTCTAGCATTTGTGTACAAGCACTTTAAAAACTTGTCACTGTTTATTTGTCTGCCCTTTTCTGATGTGTCAGATTCTTTTTTATGTGAATGTTTATCATCTGATCTGGCCCTTACATTATCCTCTTCCATCCTCTGCTCCTGACTATAACCTGGAGATTCTCTATCATTAGACTCTCCCCTAAGAGAAGTCTCTGTCCGATCCACATGCTCCTCTGCAGCAGTCGGCTTTCCCCCATCTCAAAGTTTAAAAACTGCTCTGCAACCTTTTTAATGTTTAGTGCCAGCAGTCTGGTTCCACTTTGGTTTAGGTGGAGCCCATCCTTCCTGTATGTTCTTATGTTCTTAGCAACCTGAGGACCCCCATTTTGATTTAAAATGTATTGCAAACCCCCTAAACTGGCTTCTAATTTTCCACAGGGGCGCTCAACCCCTGCTCAGCCCCAGGCCCCGCCCCCACTCCACACCTTCCTCCAAGGCCCCACCCCTGTCCCACCTCTTCCCAGCCCCCCTCCACCCCTGCCCCTCCTCTTCCCCACCTCTTTCCACCCCCTCCCCCATGGTAACCCCATCCCCACTCCTCACCCTCCCTCCCAGTGCCTCCTGCACGTCGCTGAACAACTGTTCCATGGTGTGCAGGAGGCACTGGGAGGGAGGGGGATGAGTTGATCAGCAGGGCTGGTGGCCCGGACATGAGTTGCGGACACCCTGGGTCTGTGGACCCCAGTTTGAGAACCGCTGCTCTATCCCATGGCTACAGGGATTGAGCAGGACTCCTGCAGTTGTTTCTCCCAGCAGCCAGGGGCCGGTGTGGCTCAGGACTCAGGAACAGAACAGAGTGACTATCCTTTCTCTGCTCTCAGTGGTCCCCCTGCAGGACCCAGGCTGCATGTTAGGAGGCGGCAGAAACAAGTTACTATACTACCTCCACATTCCATCCTCAACCCCCAACATTCCTTATTTCATCGCTCTACGAAAATAAACTGAACGGGAACAATGTTATTGTTAGGCTTCAGCATTAATATTCCCATTAGATTAATGGGGGGAGGGGGGACAGTTCACATTTCTCTTTCTGATATTTCAGGTTGCCTGTAGACTCAGAAAGTCAAAAATTCATTGATTTACAATAGGCTCATGTTTGGAAGGTTCTATCATCACAACCATAAGGGCGTCCAACCGAATTAAAAAATAAAGATATCATAAAGCCCGAACTGTAACATATAAAATGTGTAATAACAAAGAGAGAGACTGAAACATGGTGAAAACAACAACAACAAAATATTTCCTAAGAGATACATAAACATTCAATGGAGAACTGGCAGGAAAACTTATAAAAAAGGAATAGGCCATAAAGTTTTTTAAAAGCATGTTCCCCTTCTGTTCCAAGATCTATGCCTATGCAAACTTTCATGAAAATAAGACTAAATGTATTGTATTTTTAAACTTTTTTGTTGGAAAAAGTAAGTTGAACAATGAGAATTTACCTACATTCGTGTTATACATTTTTCCATATATAAGGCTCCTATAAAAATGATTTTTGGCGTGGGATATAAACATGACAGGTCTGTATGAAACCAAAAGAACAAAGTTCCGATGTTGAATATTGTCATAGTAATAATCAGATTCACCATTAAGTGCAGTGCTGCATATATAGTAAAGGGCATGACTCTTTTTCTGACTTGATGATTCCTAATATGTAATTCAGAGACAAGAAGAACATATCTACTAAAAGGGAATTCCTTGGTGTTGTCTTTTCGTTCTTACTTTTGTTAAGAATATTTCTGTCTTAAAATAAAAAAGTATGATTAACTGAAAAGCATTGGAAAATATTTTTAATGCAGGACTTCTACACCTTCCACAGAAAATCATTTAAATAAAATCTTTGGGGTATATATTCCTTTCAACATGCAAATATTTGTTTGTGTAATTCCCCATGCATCAAGATGAGAATATTACTCTTTTACAATATTCTCTAGACTTTTAGTAAGGTAAATTAGTGTTGCCTTTTGCACAGCACAGTATTATTGACCAGCTGACCTCAAACGTAATTTTAGCAACTGTGTCCCTTTAGGAGTTTGCTCTCATTATCTGCTTATGTGACTAGAGGGACAGATTTAGGACACTTATGAAAGGGAAAGCAAAACAGTGAACATTTAAAAGATACATTTCCTACATTTGTCTGGGAGAAAGTAGTTTTACACAACTAGACTGATGCTGACTGTTGAGCTATTTATCCAAAACACTGTTTGATCTAGTATCTGGAAAGTTGCTTATATATATACACAGTAATTAAGGGCAGTTTAAAACAAGCAATCAAAAATCTGGAATATACGGAAGACTATAAATCAGAGGGACTTAATCTTGTGCTGTAGTGGGGACTAATCCCACATTTAAAATACTATGCATAGTTCTGGTTACTTGCCATATCAACTGTATCTGTTTTTAAGCAAAAGTACAGCAAAGAGTCGCCAGAATGACACAAGGACTTGAAATTCTTTGATAAACAAAATCTTTATTCTTTTGTTCATTGTCATTTAAAATCTATTCTTTAATTCTTCAGTTCAACATACAAAATTGCTTCTATCATGAATGAGGAACTGAGACAGGATATTTTGTGACACACAAAACATTGTGTGACCTGCAACTTTATTTAGTTTAACAAGTTTGTTATTAGTAATGGTATAGCTATTTAGTCCTTGCCATGCCAAATTAAAATTCTATTTCCAAACCAGCTAGCACATTGAGGACTCACTTCAGGATCCAAAACCACTGTCAAGACAATGAGGCCCTGATCCCTATTATTAAGTCTCTCTGCTACACTCTTTGTCCCAGCAATCATTTAATGGGCCCTCCTCCAGGGAGCATAGTCCTCTGTTGGTAAAATGCACCACAGAGAGTTTCTGCAAACTTAGTGAGAGTAAGATGTTACTTATCAGCTCTGCATTCTTGGGGAACCAGGGCTCAGTACCCAGCCTGTCTGACTCACAAAAGACCTCCCCCACCCAGCCTCTGCTTGAACCAAAGCCAACCAGAAGAAAGACTTACAAAAAGCAGGGCCAGCTCCAGGCACCAGCGCACTTCGGCGGCGGGTCCCTCAGTGCCTCCTGGAGCGAAGGACCCACTTCCGAATCGCCACCAAAGAATAAAGCGGCAGCGGTAGAGCTGCCGCCGAAGTGCTGCCGATCGCGGCTTCTTTTTTTTTTCCCCACCGCTTGGGGCGGCAAAAACGCAGGAGCCGGCCCTGACAACAAGCAATGAAAAGGCAGTGGAAGTCACACCTAAACCCCTCTGGACAAGGGTGACAGGATTAAGGAAACTCCCCTAGCCTCATTTGCATCGAAGATGGGACAGGGAGGCATCTCTATTAGAATAGAGAATGAAGAACAGAGATTCCAAGGCAAGAACTGCACGGAACTCTGCATCAGTTCCAGTGGGACTTCATCTTCTCCTGACGGATCGTGCTGGGGGCTCTGCCTGTCTCCAGCACCCCAGACCCTCAGCTACCAACACCACCTGGGAACCCTGATCAATTCAAGCTTCTCAGAGTGGTGAGAACCCAGCTTTCTCTCTCTCTCTAGGTATAGCCTTCTGACCCTGATTTGTGTGCTCAGTTATAGTTTTCTAAACCTGACTTTTATAATCAAGTTTAAGGTAGATTCAATATTATAACTGTTTTGTTTGTTTGTTTGTTTGTTTGTTTGTTTGTTTGGCCAGGGATGAGGGGTTGTTACCTGGCAATAAATAACTTTCATGGTTAAGCTGGTTGCTTCTCTCTCTCTCTCCTCCCCCGCCATTGGTGTTTTTTGGCTTCCCCATTTGCTCTGCAGCAACGCTCCTCGTACCTCATTAGCTCAAGTGGCAGAGGTCTATAAGGTGCATCTAAAGGTTCCAAACTTGCTGATGAACCATGTGGCGTCAATATGATGACACATGATGGAATTTTGTTTTTTCAGTTTTCTTTTTTAAAAACCTAGGAAATTATGCACAGAAAACTATGTTAAAAGAACATTATTAAGGTTGCAAAGTCAAGCATTCAAAGTTTAGGCAACCTTAACTCTGATATTTCCTAACTTTTGGACACTTGACTTTACAACCTTAATAATGTTCTTTTAACGTAGTTTTCTGTCTGTAATATGAATATATAAATTGAGACGGTGCCTATGTTAAACTGTTTCTCAGCCAGCAGAAGGGATTATGCTGGGAGCAGTTTGTTAAACAAAAGTACAGTATTTGGCTCCTGGCCTGTTTTAACTCAAGAGTTGTGTTTATCATTATTTCATATTCCTCTCAGTGTAATCTCTTGACTATGACTTTGACTTCTTTTAGAGTAAAAGGTCAAAATCATATTTTGCTTAAAAACTTAGAAGTCATGATGGTATCACAGAAAACAATGGAGCTCCGATACTGTTTGCTTTTTCCCCCCTAACTCCACTTTTTTTCTGAGAGGTGAACACTCTTTATTTGCTGTAAATTATACTGTATGATCCTGAATTTCATTGCAGCTGTTGTAATTTAAAATTCACATTTAACTGACAGAGCTGATGTAAATGGTTCTGAATACATACATTTTATTTTTTACTTATTGAAAATGCATAGGCTGTAGCATACGTTAGGTTATATACAACGTATGATAGCACAGAATAGCCTTGACTAAGTGTTTCAAGTTGGTCTAGGACCGTTCTCATCAAAACATATTCCTCTGATGGTTATGAGATGTCATAACTTTTCCCCAAAATGATTGGTTTTATTTTATTCTCCTGATCTTTATTTTTTGCAAAAAGAAAAAAATATTTTGTATTCTCTATGTATATATACTCTAGAAAACAGACAAGCAAAATCTTTCCACCAGGGTATATTACAGTGCATCTCCCTGAGAGGCTTTATTCCATAAAATCCTGTCAATCTTAAATACTTGCTTTTAGAATAATAACAATGGAACTCTTGGTGATGGCAGCACTAAGTAACTGAAAACTTATTTTGAAATTAGCTATTCCAAACTGTCTTATTCCTTTACTTCCTTGAGAAACTGGTAACTTTGTGGATATGTCTCAAATTTCATCTCAAGATAAATGCCAGCAGAGTTGAAAATCATATTATAGCAAACACTAGCCACAAAGAGACAAATCCTGCACACAGCCACATTCTTCCCTCCCCAACCCCCCACAAAAACAACATTGCATGCATGGAAGGCTCTAAATACAGCAGACCTGCTGTGATTCAGCTATGCAGGAAGGGCACGCCGCACAAGGGGCATTCACAGGCCAGAGCTGTTACTTCATGTCAGCACAAAAGTGGTGGAGTGCAGCTCTGGGGACCCGATCAGTTGCTCTATGGCTATGCAAATTTGCTAGCCAATAAAATAATAATAATACTGAATGAAGGAGGCCCAGCTCTTGCAGCAGAGTGGTTCTGTTGGTTCTCCATGACGTGTCCTGGGGTGATGGGGAATGATTCCAGCTCCCTGACTTACACCTTTGTGAAGGCCCATTTACTCAAGTTTTCTGAAAAGATCCAAAATTTGTCTCAAAATACCAAGAGCTCTGCTCCACAACTTGTAATCCTCAGGAGTTTATGAACTAACACAGTGAGCCACAATACTGGTCCATGTTTGTATTTATTAATGTGACACTGGTAGTTTAGGCCCAAAATGTAGGTTTTATAAAACATTTTATTACAAATGTTTATTCATAACTTTTAAAAAAAATCAGTGAAAACAGCTTTAAAAAAAAAAAGAAATGATTCCTAGCATTGTTTGTAAGTCCGTGGCACTTACGTAGTGCTTTACATTTTCAGTTCAAAGTCAGTACAAATATTAACTACTTAATCCCAGCAGCAGTGTGAAGCAGTGTGAAGCTGGTTAGAAACTGACTTTACTGACCAAGATGAGTGAAATTTGGAAAAGGAAACAAATGGCATAAGTTATGAAAAACAAATGAGATTTTTGGCAGCCAAGTGAAGCTTCAGGGAAGGGGAATAGTTAAGGCCAAAATGTGTGTAAAATGTGTGGGTATGGGTATAAATTTATATTTACTTCACCAATAATTGTACTTTAAAAAAAATCAAGGATTTACTACCAAATAGCCATCAAAAACAAGAAACCTATACATTAAGAAAAAAAAAAAAAGATAGTTATACTTTTCTCTTACTGTAGTAGTATTATCCATTATCACTGATAATACATAAATTATACTTGGCAAGTTGGCATTGCTTGAGCAATTTTCCACAGGAAAAACTAACAGTTTATAAATGATTAATTACACCCATAAGCAAAGAAGAAAGCTGATTTCACCTGATTTTTACTGCTCGTTTTAAAAATTTGTCTCTAAATAATATTTTACTAGAAGATTGAAGCCTAAATTATTAGGGCCTTATTCATGCTTCTGCCGTAAATGAAGTGGACACCAACCAAAAGAAATAATTTAGATTAGTAAACCTTGTGAGAAATTCAGGTTCTGCTTACTCACAGTTTACACATGTAGTTCAAGCCCTCCCGAAGACAGGTAGCTTCACAGTCAGTGTATTGGAACCCTGAAACAACATATTCAAATCCCAGCAGAATGAATGGAACCCTCTGTCCTATTGAAGGAGATTAATTGTATACCATGCAGTTTAATGTGTGTGGGTGTTTTTTATACTTTTGGATAAGGCCATAAAAACAGAGGCTTTTGTGGACATAAAAGATTCCATGGTATTTCTTTTAAGAGTAGGCATTTTCCCTACTCTTAAAAGAACAGTTACCATCATGAAAGTCCCAGAGGCTGCTGTAGAAATAAGTCATAATTTGGAAAATTAATAACTTCTGGGAATTAAGGGGGAGATTTCCTGCTCTGGACTTGGAGAATACAGAATGGTTGGGGCCTTTTTTCAGTTTGCCTTGGGAATCACTACTTGCTCATATATAGAGATCTCTGATCTCCACATGGCTCTCCATTGACTTAAAGAGTTTGTTTCATATAGCAGTGACTTCTGGATATTAACCCCATCAGTCCCAACAAACACAGTCTAGTTTCTCTGAGCAAAACCCAAACACAAAAAACCTGTAAGCCTGCCTGTATCGAGCAGAAATCAGAGCTTTCGTTGCTTCCTGTTCGGAAGGTGGACCAGTGTTTTAGTCCATCCCTAAACCTCATGCAGAATAGCCTAGAAGAGAATGGTGCCCAGTTCTAGGACTAGCATGTTATTGGATTGGTTCAATACTACAACCACTTGTTGTCTGCAAACATTAATGTGCTGGCTCCTAAACACCCGTCCTCCACATCACCTCACAGCCCACCGTGGCTCACTGATGAGCTATGTCAGATGAAGTGTGAAGGCAAGAGATTAAAATGCTACTGGTACAAGATATGATAGACTCAGTAATACAAATAGGTGATACTATAAATATGAGATATGAATCATGTAAAAACAGTAGTGGGCCACTCAGGACTTTCTAGTGGCTGTTGACTTACTGACCGTGGGGGATCAGTGCTAATGAGGCCAATTCAATCAAGGTGACCCTCCCACTTGGTAAGGCAACTCCCATCTTTTCATGTAATATATATACTGCTTATTGTATTTTTCACTCCATGCATCTGATGAAGTGGGTTTTAGCCCACAAAAGCTTAAACCCAAATACATTTGTTAGTCTCTAAGGTGCCACAAGGACTCCTTGTTTTTTGTGCTGATACAGACTAACACAGCTACCACTCTGAAAGCATTCAAGATGAAGTGGCCAGTTAACACCTCTCCAGTCATAGAAGGAAAAGGAGGGGGAAAACAAATAAGGGGTGGTGGCTAGTGGGTTACAGATTGTCGTAATAAATCATTAATCCAGTGTCTCTGTTCAGTCCATGATTTTTAGTTTCTGGCAAAGTTTTGAATTTAAGCTCCCAGGCTCAGCTTTTGAAGGTTTTTGTGTTTGAGGGTGGTTTCTGTGAGTCCCGATATTCCTTCAGTAAGAGTGCTGTGGCCAGGTATGATGGGTCTGCCTGGGTTCCCTTGTTTGTATATCTTGGGAAGCATGTAGAAGGTCCCTGGGGTGGGTTTGTGGGGAATGAGGTTACAGAGTTTCTCTTGGAGTTGTTTGGGGAAGGATTTGATGATATCCTTATATTCCTGGGAAAATTGTGGTGTGGGGTGTTCTTTGAGTTCTTCATAGTAGGTGGTGTCAGAAAGTTGTTGGTCGGCCTCATTAATGGAGACATCGTGGTTGAGTACTACGAGGGCGCCTTCCTTGTCTGTTGGTTTGATCACTATGTGGTGGTTGGATAGCTGACCTCTTGGAGGTGGAGAGATTGTGGTGGATGTGATGTTTGTTAAGGATTTCACAGTAAAAAATTTTCCTGAAGCAATCAATGTGATGATCAAGAGTGTGGGGTGTCCAGTCAGATGATTTATTTTTCTGCCGGTGGGGACATGATAAATGTGGGTGGTGTCATCTTTGGTGTGAAAGAATTATTTGAGGCTTGAATCTCAATCCCTGACACAAATCTAATCAGATCTAAGGACTGTTATATAGAATATACACTTTGGGCCCAAATGCACCTTCCTTGTATAGAAACACAACTGTAATTCACTTCAGTGGAGGTACTGGCTACATGAGAAATGCACAATTCTTACAATAAAGAGCAGAAAAGGATAGGCATAATGTATGCGCACATTAGTTCTTTGCTGCCTCAGTGTTGTAACTGTATTTAAAGAAATATTATATAACTCAATATTAGTTCTGACAATGCTGAGGGTTTTTTTTATCATGCAAAATTCATTTAGGAGTTTGCTGGGGCTGTTTTCCAATGACATCTACTGTGGTGTGCTTTTGTAATAAGTATTTTTCTGAACAACTATATCCTCTAATGGAGTATCAATTATTAAAATGTATCCTCTGTGTCAGTTGCTTTGAAAAATGGTAAAGGTTGAAGGTTAAACATATAGGTCTTGCCTGGCCAGTGTTTAATCTTTTAATTTAAATGGTAAATCATGTAATGCAAGAGTCAATCAATGGTGCACGAAGAAGCCAAACTACAGGAAATTAATTTGTTGCTTATTAAGTGGAAATATTTTGAAAGAACAATTGCCACAGATTCTGTTTTCTCTTTCTCTCACTTTGTTGATATTCTGTTATAGCAAATTCTATAAGTCTGTTTATCTGTAATGTATCCATGGTCATAGTACCTAGGCACCACAATGTAGTTATCTTTTCTTTAAAGACACCTTGTAAAAACTAACGTGAATTAATCAGTTTGCCAAAAGATGAGAAAATAAATTAAAAGAATCAAAATATCCAGAGTAAACATTTCAGCATACATTAGCACGCATGTGTTTTTTTCTACAAAATGTCTGTGCATTGCTTTGCATATGTATACCTTTGCATGTGCAAATTAAGTAGTTGGGCTGCCAGCTACCTAACCAGTGCTCTCACATGTGGATGCACAGATAGTGTAATTTGACAGGACAGAATTTGAGCGTAAGTTTTTGCAGGCACAAAATTGGAGCCTAGTTAGAAGTCTGCTAAAATTTTGGTCAATGCAATATTCAAAAACAGAGGGATGGTGAGAGAAAGTTAAAGCATATAAAATCATTGCAAGATTTGTGAGTACTAAAAGCTCTCATTCAGTCTTGAATTTAAACTGATTCCTACATACAGCTCTGGATTTTTTTTCCCTTCAAAAGTCTCTATTTTACTTTTTATAAGATATTTAGTGCTGTCAGCTGAAAAATAGCCAGGAAAGTAATTGAAGTGGCTGCAAACTTACCCTTTGGTCTCTACTACTTTTCTTGTGTTTCAGCTTGCCACACTTCACTTGTAATGAAGGGGGACTTTTGAAGAAAAAATATTAAGAATTCCTAATGCTGTTTGTAGAATTCACTACATTTCAGTCAGAAATGGTTTTTACTTCTTGTATCACAAATGAATCTGTACTTTTCTATGGAAGTCAGACTTGAGGGAATGACATTGGGGATGTGCTGAGCATGCTAATACAGGGCTGGTCCTCCCTTTGCTGACTAATTCAAAAGGTTCATGTAGCTCAAAGAGTCTCATTCCCAAACAAGGAGAAACACATAGTCCTTCAGGCTGAAAAATTCCTGACCTATAGTGACTGTAGGGGAAGAGAGTTTCCTGTTTTGATCAGGAAGACTCTCCACAACATCAGTGTTGGGGTGGTAGCCTAAACCAGTGGTTTTCAAACTTTTTTTCTGGGGATCCAGTTGAAGAAAATTGTTGATGCCCACGACCCAACGGAGCTGGGGCTGAGGGATTTGGGGTGTGGGAGGGGCTCAGGGCTGGAGCAGAGGGTTGGGGTGCGGGGATGAGATCTGCGGGGTGGGGCTGGGAATGAGGGGTTCAGGGTGTGGAAGGGATCTCTGTGCTGGGTCAGGGAGTTGGGGTGCAGGAGGGGGTCAGGGCTCTGGGCTGGGGGTGCAGGCTCTGGGCTGGGGCCAGGGATGAGGGGCTTGGGGTGCAAGATGGGCTCCAGGTTTGGGGGGGGTTCAGGGCTGGGGCAGGGGGTTGGGGTGTGGGAGGGGGGCAGGACTCTGGGCTGAGGGTGCAGCCTCTGGGGTGGGGCCAGGGATGAGGGGTTTGGGGTACAGGATGAGCTCTGGGTTTGGGGGGCTCAGGGATGGGGCAGGGGATTGGGGCACGGGGTTGGGGCACGGACTTACCTCCGGTGGCTCCCGGTCAGCAGTGCAGCCGGGGTGCAGAGGCAGGCTTCCTGCCTGTCCTCGCACCACGGACCATGCTGTGCCCTGAAAGCGGCCAGCAGCAGGTCTGGTTCCTAGGTGGAGGCGCGGAAGCGGCTCCGTGTGGCTCTTGCCCGCAGGCACCGCTCTCCCCCACCCCCCTACCCCCCCAGCTCCCATTGACTCCCTCGGGGCGGGGGCAGCACGCGGAGCCTCGTGGCCCCCCTGCCTAGAAGCTGGACCCGCTGCTGTCCGCTTCCGGGGCGCAGCGTGGTGTCAGAACAGGTAGGCACTAGCCTGCCTTAGCTGGGCAGCACTGCCGACGGGACTTTTAATGTCCCGGTCGGTGGTGCTGACCAGAGCTGCTAGGGTCCCTGGGTCCTGAGCAAGGCAACCCAGTGCCTTACATGCTGCAACCCAGTACTGGGTCGTGACCCGAACTTTGAAAAACACTGGCCTAAGCTACTGCTCGTCAGGGACATGAGCCTCCGTGCCAAATGTCCTGGGTCAGCGTTTGCTGGTTGGAGAGCCCCCACTTCCAACTACAATTGAAAAGATGTCTGTGGTGAGGATCTATTTCTTTCTCAAACTGGAGAAATGGTCTGAAGTAAATAGGATGAAATTCAATAAGGACAAATGCAAAGTACTCCATTTAGGAAGGAACAATCAGTTGCACACATACAAAATGGGAAATGACTGCCTAGGAAGGAGTACTGCGGAAAGGGTTTTGGGAGTTATAGTGGACCATAAGCTAAATATGAGTCAGCAGGGTAACACTAGTGGAAAAAAAGCAAACATCATTCTGGGCTGTATTAGCAGGAGTGTTGTAAGTAAGACACAAGAAGTAATTCTTCCGCTCTACTCCACACTGATTAGACCTCAACTGGAGTATTGTTACAAGGAGGAGGGAGAAAAATTATTCTTCTTAACCTCTGAGGCTAGGACAAGAAGCAATGGGCTTAAATTGCAGCAAGGGAGGTTTAGGTTGGACATTACGAAAAACTTCCAAACTGTCAGGGTGGTTAAGCACTGGAATAAATTGCATAGGGAGGTGGTGGAATCTCCATCATTGGATATTTTTAAGAGCAGGTTAGACAAACACCTGTCAGGAATGATCTAGATCAGGGGTTTTCAAACTGGGGGTTGGGACCCCTCAGGGGGTCACGAGGTTAATTACATGGGGGATTGCGAGCTGTCAGCCTCCACCCCAAAGCCCGTTTTGCCTCCAGCATTTATAATGGTGTTAAATATATAAAAAAGTGTTTTTAATTTATAAGGGGGGTTGCACTCAGAGGCTTGCTATGTGAAAGGGGTCACCAGTACAAAAGTTTGAGAACCAGTGGTCTAGATAATACTTAGTCCTGCCATGAGTGCGGGGGACTGAACTTGATGACCTCTTAAGGTCCCTTCCAGTCCTATGATTCTCTCCTTCCCCCGTCCCCACAGGGGGTGCATGGGCACATAGCTTTAATCCACCCATAAGATGGTAGTAACTCCCACTGGGACACATTGCACTAGCAGGTTTGGAGAGGAACCAGCAAAGAGAGCTGCAGTGTCGAGGAGGGAGGCAGCTCATTTACTGGGGTGTGGCACCACAAATGCCTATTGCTGAGCTTTTTAGTGTGTACTTCTTGGCCTTGTGTAGTTGATCAACTACTCCCCTAGAGAGATCATCTCATTGTGCAGCTAGTATATAGAGCCTTCCTGGCCTGGAAGACAGTGACTAATTTCATCTGGCTAAAGCCCTAAGAGACAAATCTTGCAGGCACACAAGCTTCCAATGAAGTATAAATTCCATATCTACTGCACTGGCATAAGGACAAACAACATAACAGGAGAAATCCTCATCCTTGCTGCTGTCCATAAATGCCATGTAAAAGGGCTGGAGCAGCATAAAGGGGCCATAAAAGCCCTGGTTCTGGCTGGGGAGAATTCTCCCTGCTGTGGAGGACTCCTCCTAAGCCAGATGTGTCAGAGGTGGGGCACAGCAGACAATGCTGAGGGAATTCTGGGCAGTGCTGCAGCTCATAGGATAGCCCTAGGAAGGTGCCATAACGTAGACAGGCCCACCGGGCTCTCTAAGTTACATAGGGGGCCTCTCCAGCCACAAGAGCAGCCCAGTATCAGGAGAGTGGAAATGTGGCTTAGCCCCCGCCACTCCCTGGGCTGTGAGTTCTGTGCTGAGCTTCTCCATTAAATAACTATGCCATCTACACATTTTCCCACCTCATTGTTCATCTCTTTTTCCATACTATTGATAAATATATTAGCCCAAGTCCTAGTACAGAACATTTGGACACCACACAATTAACCTCTTACAATGCTGAAAATTGACTATTAATTCCTATTGTTGTATGCAGTGTAGTTGTAGCCATGTCAGTCCCAGACAGACAAGGTGGGTGACATAATATTTTTTATTGGACCAATTTCTGTTGGTGAGAGCGACATGCTTTCAAGCTACACAGCGCTCTTCTTCAGAGCTGTGCTGGTTTGTTCCTTATTGTACCACATTTACCTAGGTCAGGGGTCCCCAACACGGTGCCCGCGGGCGCCATGGCACCCGCCGAGGTGTCTAAGTGCGCCCGTGTACTGGCTGGCGGACGAGCATCCACCGAAATGCCGCCGAAATTCGGCGGCATTTCGGCGGCGACGCCTCTGGATGATGCCGCTTGTCCAGAGGCGTCACCACCAAAATGCCGCCGAATTTCAGTGGCATTTCGGCAGATGCTCATCCACCGCCACGGTCCTCCATGGCTCGTCGTCTGGCGCCTGCCAGATGAAACAGGTTGGGGACCACTGACCTAAGTGCTTTAAAATTCTGTTTTTAACTATCATTTCAACAAGTCTATTTGAGAGTGAAGTAAGGCGCACATATTTGTAGTTGCTGGGACCAATCTTACAGTATTTCCTGCCTAGTAAAGTAGTTGATTTACTTCCTTGGTGCCATTTGATATTCATTTTAAGCAGAATTCTCCATCTGAATCAGTGAATAATTGATGGTTCAGAATGGCCCTCCACATGGATGGTTTTGAAAATGCCTACAATGGGGGATTTTACCAACTTATTTTTCCTTGACTAAATTAGTCATAGGGATCTTAATTATGTGATTGTTGGTTAGAAATAATTGCACTTCACTCTTTGCACAAGCTCTGCAATATGCATAACTCTGCACATTACATTTGCTTTAAACACACCCACTTTTTAATGTTCTTTGACATGTGCTAATCAACCAGCATCCAGATGTCAGAGCTCTCTTCTCTTTTTCTACAGTTTGGATTGGTACAGTAGCTAATGGCATAAAAACTCATTCAAACATCTTTCTGTCTTTTGTGATTTAATAGGCTCAATGTGAAAAATAATTTTTAATCAGACTTCATGAAATGACAATATAGCCTGTGACAAAGTCTGGCTGGACAGCTGTAAGACAGTGGGTGGCAGGCCTCTTATTAGCCCTAGAATGATAAAATTCCTTTTCCCTAGAAGCTAAGAAGGGGCTACCTCGGGTCAACTAGGGACACTTGAGTCCAATTAAGGGCTGCCTGAGATCTTTCAAAACTCCTCCTCCAGTGGGAGGGAGGAGAGACAAGCTGCTGCAGGGCTAGTGGCAGCAGGGAGAAAGGCTGCCCTAGGGTGAATGGCTGCTCTCCTCCCTACAGGGAAAGCTACATAAACTGACTGCCTGAGTAGGGTAAGGACTGACACCCCAGGGCCAATAACAAAGCCAAACACCCTCAGAGTGTGAGGGGAGGGGGGGAGGGAGAAAAAGGTATTCCTCTTTGTTTTGTGTTGGAACTAGTTCCTTTTTCTGTTTGGCGGAGGGGCACTCCTTGGGCCTGCCCAGAAATTGTTGGTAAATAAACCCCCAAGTGGGAGAATAAACACTGTCCAGAGTGGGGCTGACTTATTCCAGGCCCCCAGCATCAGAGGGGGAAAGCCAAACCCCTTTTTCAGTCTGCACTATGGGCCTAAATCTTACCTTGAGTTAGCAAATGTACTAGAAGGGGAAGGGGCACAGGAAGTAGGGTGACCAGGTGTCCGGTTTTTGACCGGAACACCCGGTTGAAAAGGGCCCCTGATGGCTCTGGTGAGCACCGCCGACCGGGCCGTTAAAAGTCCTGTCGGTGGTGCTGTGGCGCTAAGGTAGGCTAGTCCCTACCTGTCCTGGCTGCAGGGCTGGCTCCAGGCACCAGCGGAGGAAGCACGTGCCTGGGGCGGCACATGCTAAGGGGCAGCACTCCGTCCATTCTTGGGGCGGCACAGTCCAGGCGGCTTTTCTTTTCTTTTTTTTTTTGCTTGGGGCAGCAAAAATGGTAGAGCTGGCCCTGCCTGTCTGGCACCGCGCTATGCCCCAGAAGCAGCCAGCAGGTCTGCGTCCTGGCGGGGGGGGCACGGGGCTCCGCACATTTCCCCCACTCCAAGCACCAGCCAATGGAAGGGGGGGGGGGCGGTCCCTGCAGGCAAGAGCGGTGCGTGGAGCCTCCTGGCCCCCAGACCTAGGACCTGGCAGCCTGCCTTAGTCCCCCTGCTGCGCCGCTGACCGGGAACCACCCGAGTTAAGCCCACATCCTAACCCCGTGCCCCAACCCCCTGTCCCAGCCCTGAGCCCCTCCCCCCAAACCTGGAGCCCTCTCCTGAACCTCAAACCCCTCATCTCCAGCCCCAGCAAAGAGCCCTCACCCCCCTGCACCCAACCCCTTGCCCCAGCCCAGAGCCCCCTCCCACATCCTGAACCTCTCATCCCCAGCCCAGAGCCCTCAGCCCCTCAAACTCCCTGCCTCAAGTCACAGCCCCCTCCTACACTCCAAATCCCTCATCCCCAGCCCCCAGCCTCGAGCCCCCTCATGTACCCCAAACCCCTCATCCCCAGCCCAGAGCCAGCACCCCCAGCCCAGAGCCCTCAACCCCTCCCACACCCCAACCCCCTGCCTCAATCCACAGCCCCCTCCTGCACTCCGAATCCCTCGGCCCCACCCCCTAGCCTGCAGCCCCCTCCTGCACCCCAAACCCCTCATCCACAGCCCCACTCCAGAGCCCACATCCCCAGCCCAGAGCCCCTCCTGCACCCCAACCCGCAACCCCCTCCTGCACTCTGAATCCCTCGGCCCCACCCCCCAGCCTGGAGCCCCCTCCTGACCCCAAGCCCCGCATCCCCAGCCCCACCCCAGAGCCCACACCTCCAGCTGGAGCCCTCATCCCCTCCTACACCCCAGCTCCTTGCCCCAGCCTGGAGCCCCCTCCTGTACCATGAATCCCTCATTTCTAGCCCCACCCCGGAGCCCACACCACCAGTTAGAGCCCTCCCACACCCCAACCCCCTGCCCCAGCCCAGTGAAAGTGAGTGCGGGTGGGGGAGACTGAGCCACTGAGGGAGGGAGAATGTAATGAGTGGGGGGTGGGGCCTCAGGGAAGGGGTGGGGCTAGGGTGTTCGGTTTTGTGTGACTAGAAAGTTGGCAACCCTAACAGGAAGCCTCTTTCTCCTGATAGCCCAAATAGTGTACCCTTACAGCAGGAGGGCATGAAGCACTACTAGGGCCTGATTCTCGGTTGCCCGATGCCTCATGTAGTCATTTAGACCAGAGCAACATGGGACACTAACATTCTCAATGAACTCTTGTGGTAATGAGTTTCACAGATTGACTATGCGTTGTGTAAAAACCTCACTTTAACACTACCTAATTTTCTGCAAACATAGCTTGCTTTTTAAGCTCTCAGTGAGATCTGTGAAACAAGACAAATTTGAAGTTTGTTGCTGAAGCTGTTTAAGCGGAGCAAAATCTCTGATGAGAACATATGGGGAAAATGCTTTTTTCTGCTCATTTATCAAAAACAGGTCAACCAATTTTGCTCAAACTTTACAAAAATAACATTTAGGCAGTGTGTGAAACAGAGATCTGCAGTGGGTATCAGAACAGAGCAAGTTGTTCTTAGGTTTAAAGTTCCTTCTAGCTGAGAAATTGCTCCCTTTTGATTGAGAATTAACAATAGGTATGGTCTTTCAATATGGGTCAAATGTGTATAATGAAGCAGGTTTCTAAGGATATGTCTACACTACCCGCTGGATCAGCGGGCAGTGATCGATCCAGCGGGGATCGATTTATCGTGTCTAGTCTAGATGCGATAAATCGACCCCCGAGCCCTCTCCCGTCAACTCCTGTACTTCAGCGCCGCGAGAGGTGCAGGAAGAGTTGACGGGAGAGCGGCATCAGTCGACTCACCGCGGTGAAGACACCACGGTAAGTTGATCTAAGTACGTCGACTTCACGTTATTCACGTAGCTGAAGTTGCGTAACTTAGATCGATCCCCTCCCCCCAGTGTAGACCAGGGCTAAGGAATGTGTACGTAATAGACTACTGATGTGAATGGATGCAGCTCCATTGAAACCAACAAAGCTATGCTAATTTACACCAGTAGAAAATTTGGCTCAGTATTCGTAACGTATACAGTATGTGATGAGCACATAGAAGTCATTTTTCTCATAACATTATAAATAGATATGTGACATCTAAATAGATACATATAATCTTGCTGTTTATTCAGTACTCTCAGGATGTCACACCTAATTTATATCCTTTCCATGTCAAAGACTCCGCTCATTTGCCCTTGTTGTTGACATTACTTTCAAATTGTACCTCAAAGAAATTCCTCACTGGATAGTCTATAGAGACATGCCAACCCTAACTGCAGTAGGATCTGACTGAACCCCCCACCCCATCTCCCGATGAGAGCATACTTCAGTTTCCACGCCCACCCAGTTCTTGGCCTCTCTCCTTGGACTGTCAATTGGTCCAAGTTGTGATTGTATTTTTTGTTTTCCTTTCACTCACTATGGTGACCTAGTCCCAGACTTGTGACTCTGCTTTGTAGTGGTGTCTGATGTGGTCATCCTGATAAAATGTGTCAAAATTGTATTTCACCTCCAGGGAGTAATGCACTTTCTCTCTCACTCTCTCTCTCTCTCTCTCTGCCACTGCCCCTTCCCTTCTCCATATATACAGTATGTGCTATATGTATGGATAGACATATACATATACAATGTGCTATATGTATGGATAGACGTATACACATACACACTTACATAATGCCCTTTGATCCTGACCTAGCATTTTCTGTTTCTAACAATTTTTTTTTTTTTACAATACAGTAGGCATGGTAATTTAAAATTACCCTGACCCACTTTCACTGATCGGATGCATCAGTTTCCATGGCAGCAGCAGTAGAGGGAACTTTAGTTTCAAAGGCTCTGTAGACAGATGCATTCTGCTTCAACAGGCTTCAGGTCCACACAGTTTAGAGCACAGTTTTGTAAATCACTTTATAAGGGTCCTAGGCTCAGTGTATTTTGGAGATCCTTGAACCCTGTTCTGCATGCTCTCCTCCTCCTCCAGGCAATTAATAATTCTCCTCAAGCTTTTCTCTTGGGACCCCTCAGCCATTCCAGATTTCTCTAATGCTTTGCATTTGAGAGCCTGTCTTCCCCAGCTTACTTCCCATGAGATGTCCCTGACTGCTTCACTCCCTCCTGCTATTTTCTTCACACCAACTCTGGATCCTCTCAGCTTTGTCCCCAGATTCCTCTTTTGTTAGCAGACTCAATATCCTATGCCCCTGAGCCAGGGGAAGGGGGAGGCAGAGGATTGCCCTGAGGCATAGCTTTTGGGGCAGTTTATGTGGGGCCTATACGTCATTTCCCATCCTTAACCCACCACTACTGCTGACCCAGCTGGTATGTGTTATATGTACTCCGCCTGCCTCCTCTGCTCCGCTTTATATAAAACCTGAAGAATCTGTGGAGGAGGCAGAGGAAATAATGCATGTCAGCTGGCTCAGCAGCATCTTTGGTGTAGTAACAACTCAGCCTCCAGCTGTCTTGCTGCATTCAGCGTAGGTGATGACTAAAATTTGAAGATGTCTAGGCCCATGAGAAGCACTGCCCTTCTGGCCAGGAAATCAAAATTAGTGCCTTGCAGGCATGGGCAGCAGGTGGAGCCCCCCTTTGGGCAGGTGGAGCCCCCAGATCTGATCCTTCTGCCTGCACTCCCCCGGGCCAGAGCCCCGAGCGCTCCCCACTCAGCCAGAGGAGCCCTGAGCCCTTCCCCCACCTGCCTGGGGAGCCCTGGGCCAGCCGCAGCCACGCCGCGCCTCCCTTCTCCACCTCTCCCCAGACCCCAAACCACTCAGGAAAACCCGCAGCATGACAGCCTCTCTTCCCAAAGAAGAACCTGAGCTTTTGATATGCCTCATGCAGGTTCCGGGGCAGCTGAGCAGGCGGTATGTGTTACTCAGCTTCCTGGGTTCATCAGTAATCTCTCTGGAGTCCAGGGAGATTACTGATGAACTCAGGAAACTGAATAGCACATGCAGGTTCCAGGGCAGCTGAGGAGGCAGTATGTGCTATTCAGCTTCCTGAGTTCATCAGTAATCTCCCTGGACTCCAGAAAGATTACTGATGAACCCAGGAAGCTGAGTAACACATACTGCCTGCTCAGCTGCCCCGGAACCTGCATGGAGCATAATAAAGCAAAAACTTCCCCCACCAAACCTGCAACCGGGCATCCGGCGGCAAGTGCCAGGTGAGGCAGAGCCTCTCCTGGCCTATTATACCAGTCGCCCATACTTACAGGCAAGAATTGTATTTAAAAACCTGACCTAGTTTGAATTGTATTATAGATGGGGTCAACATCTCTAGCATGTTAACTTTACCAAAAGCTGTTATGCAGATATTTTTGTAAATATTAATACTCAATTTATGTGAAGGTTTCATAACATCTTTTGGTCCTGCCTTATTTTGTGTGTGTGCACACGCACATGCACACATAATGTTCATATTTAAAAAAAAAAAGCAAGCTTATCATAGTATTGTTAACTCTCACTGCTTTATTGTGAGAGTTCCAAAAAAAATTTCTTTTAAACCCAAGTTCCTGGAGACTATTGATGAAATGCGCATCTCCACTCTTATTTAAAATAAAAGTAAGTTTCTAGCCCCTGTGAGTGTGGAGAGGAGCCTGCAAACATGAACCAAGTGCATCCTAAAGACTCAGAAACCAGAAAGCAAAGAAAAAGAACCCCACATTTATTATTTGTAAAGTCTCATTATTTAAAACCAATCTCATGATTTGGGGGCCTGAGTCATGAATTTTGAAAGCTTGAGGTTTGCAATAGTGTTTTCTATTAAGACAACACTATGGGAGTACTGAAATGTTTGAAATGTTGGTTTTCTCTCTCACTCACTTAAAAATACAATCTTCCAAAATGCAATCTCAAATGTTCTATCCTTGCTAATTGAAAACAGAGTAAAGTTTAACAGCTCAGTGTTCCCTTTTTCAGATTCTATTTCTCATTCTATATAAAGTGCATATCTACCTCTTGTTACACTGTTGTGCTAGTAAACAACACTGTAGTTAACATGCATGGATGGCGGGTACAGTAGGCCAGGGAAGGCTAAGCCACGGACCCACCGCTGGACACCTGGGCTGCGGTGGCCCTGCCCCTTCCCCAAAGCCCCCACTGCCTGCTGCTGCTGCCTGCCTGCCATTGCTCGCCACATCCCTCCTCCTCGGGGGTGGAGGAGTNCCCCCCACCTGCCTGGGGAGCCCTGGGCCAGCCACAGCCACGCCGCGCCTCCCTTCTCCACCTCTCCCCAGACCCCAAGCCACTCAGGAAAACCCGCAGCATGACAGCCTCTCTTCCCAAAGAAGAACCTGAGCTTTTGATATGCCTCATGCAGGGTCCGGGGCAGCTGAGCAGGCGGTATGTGTTACTCAGCTTCCTGGGTTCATCAGTAAATCTCTCTGGAGTCCAGGGAGATTACTGATGAACTCAGGAAACTGAATAGCACATGCAGGTTCCAGGGCAGCTGAGGAGGCAGTATGTGCTATTCAGCTTCCTGAGTTCATCAGTAATCTCCCTGGACTCCAGAAAGATTACTGATGAACCCAGGAAGCTGAGTAACACATACTGCCTGCTCAGCTGCCCCGGAACCTGCATGGAGCATAATAAAGCAAAAACTTCCCCCACCAAACCTGCAACCGGGCATCCGGCGGCAAGTGCCAGGTGAGGCAGAGCCTCTCCTGGCCTATTATACCAGTCGCCCATACTTACAGGCAAGAATTGTATTTAAAAACCTGACCTAGTTTGAATTGTATTATAGATGGGGTCAACATCTCTAGCATGTTAACTTTACCAAAAGCTGTTATGCAGATATTTTTGTAAATATTAATACTCAATTTATGTGAAGGTTTCATAACATCTTTTGGTCCTGCCTTATTTTGTGTGTGTGCACACGCACATGCACACATAATGTTCATATTTAAAAAAAAAAAGCAAGCTTATCATAGTATTGTTAACTCTCACTGCTTTATTGTGAGAGTTCCAAAAAAAATTTCTTTTAAACCCAAGTTCCTGGAGACTATTGATGAAATGCGCATCTCCACTCTTATTTAAAATAAAAGTAAGTTTCTAGCCCCTGTGAGTGTGGAGAGGAGCCTGCAAACATGAACCAAGTGCATCCTAAAGACTCAGAAACCAGAAAGCAAAGAAAAAGAACCCCACATTTATTATTTGTAAAGTCTCATTATTTAAAACCAATCTCATGATTTGGGGGCCTGAGTCATGAATTTTGAAAGCTTGAGGTTTGCAATAGTGTTTTCTATTAAGACAACACTATGGGAGTACTGAAATGTTTGAAATGTTGGTTTTCTCTCTCACTCACTTAAAAATACAATCTTCCAAAATGCAATCTCAAATGTTCTATCCTTGCTAATTGAAAACAGAGTAAAGTTTAACAGCTCAGTGTTCCCTTTTTCAGATTCTATTTCTCATTCTATATAAAGTGCATATCTACCTCTTGTTACACTGTTGTGCTAGTAAACAACACTGTAGTTAACATGCATGGATGGCGGGTACAGTAGGCCAGGGAAGGCTAAGCCACGGACCCACCGCTGGACACCTGGGCTGCGGTGGCCCTGCCCCTTCCCCAAAGCCCCCACTGCCTGCTGCTGCTGCCTGCCTGCCATTGCTCGCCACATCCCTCCTCCTCGGGGGTGGAGGAGTGAGGAGGGAATGCGGCGAGCCAGCGGTGGATGGGAGGGTCTGGCGGGGGAGTGAGGCGGCTCGGCCGTGCGCCAGGGCTGGCCCGGCAGCTCAGGGGAGCCGGCAGCTTGGCCTGGTGGCTCGGGGTGGTGGTGGTGGTGGCTCGGCCTGGTGTGGCTGGGACTGAATTGGCACTTTGCGGGGTGGGGGGTACACCCGTCGTGGCTGGGGTGGGCAGGCTGGGGCTCTTCCAGTCGCCGGGGGCCCTCAGGGCTCCTCCTGTTACGGGGGGGAGCATGGTTCTGGGCTCCGGCATGCGGGGGCAGGGTCTCAGGTGGAAGGGGCATGGCCAGCAGGCTAGTCTACCCAAAGGGGGGATTCACCCACCACTCATGTTTCCATGAAAGAGGCAATCACACCTAGGTAGCCCTTTCTAAAGCCTAGAGTCCCCAACCCTTTGTGCTTAGATCACCTTCAAAACCTGGTTCCATTTCATTTCACTGGGGTGACCATATTTCCATACTGAATATGGGACACCTGGTAAAATTACTCATATTCAAGTGAATTCAACAGCAATCCATCAGAACTATGCACTACAAACGTTCAAATTAACATCAAGTTGGCTGAGCCCCTGTTAAAAAGAAATACTGAGTAGTTGGATTCTTTTTATTTACCTTCTTATCTTTAAGGTTCACACGGCGAGAGGTCATACACACACACACACACACACACTCCCGTACACCTCTCTCACACGGGGAGTGGTGATCGACTGACCCTCCCTGCCCAGTGCTCTCCACCCTCCATACCCGGCTGGGCCACCAGGACGGACCCGCCTCTCCTGGTACGTGGCGCTGCGTCTTCCCGAGGCAACACGTGGTGGGGTAGGGGAGGGTATGTAGGGTCACATGGCCCTCCTCCCCAGATTTCTGTTAGGGTTCACGCCAGAATGTGGCCAGCAGCAGCCTTTTGGCACTGTGCGGGAGGGAGGGGACAGGAGCTGCTTCCAGCCAAAGGGGCGGAGGGATGCGGGGGGAGGGATGACCTGGCCTGTGTCTTTGCAGAGCTCATCTCTTCTCCCCCAACCCCCATGGCTGGAAGCAGCTTTTTCCTTCCTACCCGCACAGTGTCAAAAGACAGCTAACACCTGCAGGCTGCTGCTAGCCATCGACATAACCCAGCCGCCTCCTGTCCCCCGACTAGAGTGCAGGCAGGAAGAGGTTAAGCCCTAAGGATGCACCGTGCACCAGGGCCCAGGGAACCTGACTCCAGGGGCTTCAGCGAACCCGGCCAGAGAGGTGACTCAGCAGTGGAGGGTGCCTAGGGGACAGGACGGAGCAGCCCCACACTCCCTGGGGGCAGGATCCAGGGTGGGGGTGGGGTGAAGAGGGTGCTAAGTCCCTGGCTGGGGGGCTGCTGTGGAGCCCACAGGGTTGGGGCGCAAACAGGCTGGGAATCGCTTCCCCACCACCACTCCAGAGCTTAGCTGAGGGGCTGAGAGGCTTCCCCGTACCAGCGCTGTGCGGGGCTTTGGCACATGCAGGGCTCGGCTCCTCCTGGCTAGCGCCCCGGGCCGGCGGGCCTTGGACTTTCCTGGGGTGCCGGTCCAGCCAGAGGCAGTGGGGGAAGGAAGGAGCCTGCTGGCCAGGCTGTTGGTGAGCTCAGCGCTCCGACCAGGAGCTGGTTCTCTGCACAGCACTGGGAGCGGGATGCGTCCCACCAGGGGGGATATGGAGGAGCAGCGGGACGAAGGGGCAAAGCAGGGAGAGGGCAGCGAGATGGGGAGCACGTAAAGGGCCGATGAGTGGGCAGCAGAGGCGACGTGTAACCTCACTAGCCACTGCAGCTTTCAGTTTGGAGCCAGTGCCGGCCGGAAATGAGATGGGGGGTGGGGCCCTGCTGGCCGAGAGCCGGCACGCAGCAGGGGCTGCGCTGATGGACTAGCAGGGGGAGCAGCCGGCCCCGTGTGCTGCATCTTCGCCCCACCATCAGCCTTGCACACCCACCCCCCTCATTGGCCACTGGAACCCTCCCCACACACTCACCGCTGGTGGGTGGGCTCCTGGCGACCAGGGATCCGGCCAGCAGCAGGAACCGCCAGCACTGATGGGGGGCGGAGACAAATACGGGACAATTTGCCTGTTTTTAAGAAAAAGTCAGGATACTTGCAGGAGGGCTTAAGCATGGGACTGTCCCTTTAAAAATGGGACATCTGGTCTTCCTACATTTCCGGGACTTTTAAATTAATACTTAGGTGGCTTAGGATCCTCCCCACAACCTCAGGGTGAAAAAGAGCTGGGCTCTTTTTAATAGTAAATGATTAAATATTGTAAAAATCAGTCTGGGTATGGAAATGCCTCCATGCTTGTTTCATCATGGGGCAAATGCACTATGTATATATCTGAAATTTGACACCCGCCCACAACCTCTCCCACATCATCATCATCATAGAATCATAGAACTTGAGATCAGAAGGGACCATTATGATCATCTAGTCTGACCTCCTGCATGATGCAGGCCACAAAAGTTGACCCACCCACCCCGAAATAATTCTCACCCTTGACTCAGCTGTTGAAGTCCCCAAATCCTGATTTGGTGACTTCAAGCAGCAGATAATCCTCTAGCAAACAACCCCTGCCCCATGCTCGGAGGAAGGCGAAAAACCTCCAGGGCCTCTGCCAATCTACCCCGGAGGAAAATTCCTTCCCGACCCCAAATATGGCGATCAGCTGAACCCCGAGCATGTGGCCAATATTCTCTATCCTGACACTTAGGAAAAGACTCCCAATATCCCAACATTTAAAATCGGTACTAACTNCTAATAACATTTGCTGCTTTTACAGATCCAGACTAACACAGCTACCCCTCTGATATCTAATAACATACATCAATTCCATTATCTTATTGCAAATCATGATTTTGTGCATTAACCACATGCCAAGGGCAGATGTCTAAAGCTTCACTCCATTGCTATCTTGAAAAATTTTGTATTGTCTGCAAACTTTGCGCCTTCACTGTTCATCATAACATAAGAACGGCCATACTGGGTCAGACCAAAGGTCCATCTAGCCCAGTATCCTGTTTTCCAACAGTGGCCAATACCAGATGCCCCAGGGGGAATGAACGGAACAGGTGATCATCAAGTGATCCATCCCCTGTTGCCCATTCCCAGATTCTGGCAAACAGAGGCTAGGGACACTATCCCTGTCCATCCTGGCTAATAGCCATTGATGGACTTATCCTCCATGAATTTATCTAGTTCTTTTTTGAACCCCATTATAGTCTTGGCCTTCACAACATCCCCTGACAAGGAGTTCCACAGGTTGACTGTGTGTTGTGTGAAGAAATACTTCCTTTTGTTTGTTTTAAACCTGCTGCCTATTAATTTCTTTTGGTGATGCCCTAGTTCTTGTGTTATGAGAAAGAGTAAATAACACTTCCTTATTTACTTTCTCCACACCAGTCATGGTTTTATAGACCTCCATCATATCCCCCCTTAGTCGTCTCTTTTCCAAGATGAAAATTCCCAATCTTATTAATCTCTCCTTGTACGGAAGCTCTTCCATACCTCTAATAATTTTTGTTGCCCTTTTCTGAACCTTTTCCAATTCCAATATATCTTTTTTGATATGGGGCGACCACATCTGCACGCAGTATTCAAGAGGTGGGCGTACCATGGATTTATATAAAGGCAATATGATATTTCTGCCTTATTATCTATCCCTTTCTTAATGATTCCCAACATTGTTACCTTTTGACTGCCACTGCACATTGAGTGGATGTTTTCAGAGAACTATCCACAATGACTCCAAGATCTCTTTCTTGAGTGGTAACAGCTAATTTAGACCCCATCATTTTGTATGTATAGTTGGGATTATGTTTTCCAATGTGCATTACTTTGCATTTATCAGCATTGAATTTCATCTGCTATTTTGTTGCCCAGTCATCCAATTTTGTGAGATCCCTTTGTAGCTCTTTGCAGTCTGCTGTGGACTTAACTAACTTGAGTAATTTTGTATCATCTGCAAATTTTACCACCTCACTGTTTACCCCCTGTACCTATTGGGTTCCGGGAAGTGGGCGGGCGGCGCCCGCCCACTGCTAAAGGATCCCCCCCCAGCCTAAGGGGANTGCCCAAACAGTCTCTCTTTGTGTTCAGGGAGAGAAGGGCCTGGCTGCAGGGAGCTTAACCAAGTGCCTAGAGTGGAGCAGGGCTGGGGAAAGGCCAAGGGAGCCGGGGAGCTCTGGCCTAGGAAAGCCCCAGGTTGCAGGTCTAGGGTAAGGCCAAAGGGGCACTTGGGTTGCAGGAGGCAGCCCACGGGTAGGCAGAGGCAGCAGGTCCAAACCCCTTTGCCTGTGATGAGTGGCTGATACTGCAGTCTGCCCCAGTGAACGGGGGCTAGATGGAGACTGGGCAGTAGCCAAGACTGAGGTGAAGTGGGGACAGTGGGTGGGGGTTCCCCCTGGGAGGGGGGAGACCCAGAACCTGAGAGTGTGGGGGTACTTCCAGGGGGCAACACCCCAGACAACAGGGCACTGGGTCCGGGAGGGACATAGGGGCCAAGCGGTAGCGGGACACCGGCCTGCAGAGGGTGCTCCAACGGTTGGAGAGCTAATTCCTTGAGATGACCAGCAGGAGGCACCGCAGGGGTGAGTCCCACACCGTTACACCCCCTTTTCCACATCATTTATGAATATGTTGAATAGGACTGGTCCCAGTACAGACCCTTGGGGAACACCACTATTTACCTCTCTCCATTCTGAAAACTGACCATTTATTCCTACCCTTTGTTTCCTATCTTTTAGCCAGTTACCAGTCCATGAGAGGACCTTCCCTCTTATCCCATGACAGCTTACTTTGCTTAAGAGTCTTTGGTGAGGGACCTTGTCAAAGACTTTCTAAAAATCTAAGTACACTATATCCAATGGATCCCCCTTGTCCACATGCTTGTTGACCCCCTCAAAGAATTCTAGTAGATTGGTGAGGCATGATTTACCTTTACAAAAACCATGTTGATTCTTCCCCAACAAATTATGTTCATCTATGTGTCTGACAATTTTATTCTTTACTATAGTTTCAGCCAGTTTTCCCGGTACTGAAGTCAGGCTTGCCGGCCTGTAATTGCCGGGGTCACCTCTGGAGCCCTTTTTAAAAATAGGTGTAACATTAGCTATCTCCAGTCATTTGGTACAGAAGCTGAATTAAATGATAGGTTACAAATTACAGTTAGNAGGTGTAACATTGGCTATCTCCAGTCATTTGGTACAGAAGCTGAATTAAATGATAGGTTACAAATTACAGTTAGTAGTTCTGTATTTTGTAAGGGCTCTTTCCCTTTCCACTTAGAAGTGCCCTTATAAGAAGGCTCAAGCGAGGCTATCTTGGATGCATGCTTCACTAACCCACCAAGTGCATTCTTACAGCTCCTAAAGTTATATCCCAAAACACTTGAGGTCTAGGCACATATTTGCTTTCATAACTAAACTTTAGAAATAGAGATTCCTAACTAACCAGGAATCTGTACACTTGCCCTCAAGGATAACGTTTATTTGTCCAGGGCTGGGCCATTAATACAAGGATTGATTTAACCATTTTGGTGGCAACACTGAATTGTTTCTGCAGCTGTAATACAAGTAATGGAAAACTCCTTTCTTGTTCTGTACAGCCAGCAAAGGTCTCTGAGGCACTTTCAGATATTACATTGAATTGTCAGAAATTCAACATAAAAAGATCTCCTATCAGCACTTTTCCCAGGTTCTTGATAGGGCTATAATAAAACGTGGCCTATGTCCCAGGTGTATTTCATGTGTTGGTTCAAGGTCTAAAGCCTCCATGGATTTGTGGTTCTCGTGGTGGAGATATCAAGATAAGTCTCAGTGCAAGAATATTTTATTTGTGTAATGCTGAGTGTAACTTTCAGTAAAACTAATCAACAATTTAATTGCTTTAACTCTTCAAATTCATATTGAATTGAATAAAATCTTATATTTTAACAGCTTTGTTAAGTGAACAATTACTTAAGACAGTCTTAGTCATGGATAAAAATGTATGTAAAATGCATTCCTCTTTAGATGCAGTACACAGAAAATGAATTCTACTTTGTTATTGCATTTGCGTTAGTGGATTCTATTATGATCTAGAATCTTGAGAAATAATTTGATCCTTAAGTAAATCTTTGTAGAGCCATTCTAGCAGTAAAACCCAAAGTGATTATTAAATCTCACATCAGTTATTTGCATTATTTTCATGTCTGTAAGTTCCTTAAAAACAGTCAATCACCTATCTTTATATCCTGTCAGTGCACACACAGGATGTACTGTACTTTGTCGAGCAAAGGTATTCATTTTTAGACAAAAAGCACAATACTATACAATGTGTGGCCTGAAGCTCTGGCTAAAGCCAGCTTACACTTTACAGGAGTTTGCTGTAACAGGTACTGTGACGGGTTCCCCCCCGGGGTGCCACCTGGAACTGAGGTACCGCTGAGCCCTGTGACCCACCAGCCTGGGCTCCCTCTCACACTGTGCTGCTGTGACAAGCTGCAGACCCGCTCCCAGTCCTACACTTTCACCAGCATTCACAGAGGCAGGGACACACCCAGCTGTAGTTACATGCAGGCTCTCTGACCAGACATTGCATGAACCAAAAATAGAGAGGCTACAGCCAAGATAACCCAGGTACGCAGCCCCCCACTGGAGTATAAACCCAAAATTATACCATCTTGCACTGCACAGGAAACTGTACAGCATGCGCTCATAGAGTTCATCCCTCCCTCAATGTGGAGATGAAATGCAACAGGCCCCTGAGCTAAGATTCCCAAGCACTTCACTCCAAATTTACTGGTTTAGATTAAAGCATAAAATAAGTTTATTAATTCCAAAAAGATAGATTTTAAGTAATTATAAGTGATATCAAACAGCTCAAAGCAGATTACCTAGCAAATAAACAAAAAATGCAAACTAAACTTAACATACTAGATAGATTGGATATGAATTAGCAGTTTCTCACCCTGACTGCTGGGGTACAAGCAGGTTGCAGATTCTTAAGGGGCAAGCTGTACTTGCTTTACAGCTTGGAATCCCCAGGTTTTTCATATGCAAGCTAGAAATCCCTTTAGTCTGGGTCCAGCACTTCCCCCAGTTCAGTCTTTATTCCTCAGGTGTTTCCAGGAGTCTTCTTGTGTGGGGAGTGAAGAGCAGCAGATGATGTCACCCCCTGCCTTACATAGCTTTAGCATATGCCGGGAATCCTTTGTCCGAACTCAGTTTGTGGAAAAACACTGACACCCCAAAATGAAGTCCAGAGTCATGTGACCTGGTCACATGACCTTGTGGAGTCATAGCAGCCATTACTTACAGGCTGTCTGGAGTACTCTCAGGAAGGCTTACCAGGTGGGGAATAAGATTTTCCTAAGGCCTATTGTTTTCCCTTATGGCTCATTACCCTGAATAGGTCTTTCCCAACCAGCTAGCTAGACTGAAAACATCTTGCCTAGTGAGCATTACCCAAGTGTAACTACATTTGAAATACAGATACATAGTCAATATTCATAACTTCAGATAGAAAAATGATACATGCATACAAATAGGATACAAATATTCAGCGAATAACAACATTTTCAATGACATCTCATGTGACCTGTCTTGCATAAAATGCATCATAATTATGCTATAATCATATTATAAGAATATCATTATGAAGAATATGGGGTGCAGTGTCACAGGTACCCGGTAGCAAGGTTTAAAAAAAAACCAAAAACAAACAAATAAATACTTTCACATATTTTATTCTCTCCAAATAAATAAGATAAATTAAACCCTTAGGAAGTTTGTGTTTGATAAATCATTGCAGATCCGTTTACCGTGAGTGATGCTGAGAAGGATGATAAGTTAGAAAAACTTTTCTGCACCATAGTTGTAGAGTGTATTGTGAAAATAGCAATTTGGAAAGGTTTGCTAATTCTTATCTGGAACAAAGTATTAACTAAAGGCCAGTTTCTGCTACTCTTACTCACACTGAGTAGTACCTTACTCCAGGAGTAGTCCTATTAATTTCAGTGTCATGTGGAGGAAAAACAATGTGTTTATGTAATTAAAGACTGTTCATTATGCACATGCATGCAAGGGCAGAATTAATGTTGCGCAGACAGCCTAAATTCTGGCATTTCCTAACTTTTTAATACTTGACTTTGCAACTCAATAACGTTCTCTTAATGTAGTTTGTATGCTGTTTGATTTAAGGTTTCTCTGACTCCCTCAAACATTCCAGGGTATTATAATCCTTTCTTGTTACTGTTTTTTTTTATTGTATATAGTGCTCGGTGCTTGCAATGAGTACTCTATTAACTTTGTAAACACATACTATTATAATGCATGACATAATTAAAGTAGGTAAAACTGAGTACTCATTTTAATAATGCACCCTTAAGGAGCCTACTTCAACTAAAATTTTGTTCAGAGTCCAGATTTAATTGTATGTAATATTCACCATGTAACACAATGTATTTTGAAACACTGACACTTTTATTTACTATTTAAATAGTTTGATCTTGCTTGTAAAGAGAAAAGGGGGAAAACAGCTGAGGGAGATAACAACATATTTGGAAACCATTTATCAGGACTAATTACCTCATTGAAAAGCTGAGCTTCATAAGCCCTTTAAATAGAAAGCACGACAGTAGAGCAAATGCCACACATGCAGTTCATTTTATTCTAACATGCTTTTATTTTTATTTTATTTTTCAGGAAGGCCTGGCTGAGTAAAGTTGGAAGTCCGAGTTCTCGCATAGACCGAACCAACTTTTTTAATGAGAAGGAAATCTCCAAGCTTGATTTCTCAGGATTTAGCACTAGATACTAATGGAGGAAGAAATCTTTAAGCACGAAATTATAATGCTTCAGCTGCATAGTAATTTCTGTGCCTCTATAAAATAGCATGACAGCACTTTTTTGATGTCTGCTTCATACTAAAGTATAAAAATATCCCTTTTACATAATGTAGGACTGTCAGTTACTGTATTAGAAATTTCACAATGTAAATCTTTACCAACATTGCCAATTTATATATAATTTACTTAGAAGGAAGTATAAAAAATCAATACAAATATACAACTGCAAAATAAGCAAATACTAGTGCACAGTGAAATTTGTAAGACATGATCATACAGAACCTAGTCTTTGCCCAATAAAATATTTAATTTATATATATTAAAAAACAAACAAATAAAAAACAACTTTAAATTTCACTGAAATAATTAAAAATGTTTAAATACTTTAAGTAATCTTTAAACAGGATCACAGCAACGTTCAGTAGTATATCCTATATGCTATGAATTGTAAAGTTATCTTGTATTATTTGTAATAATTAGTTAATGCTGTAGCAAGTGTTCTAAAATAAATGTGTTTTGCCCTATAAAATGTATCCAGTCAAGTCTGATTAAAAACTTTCCATAATGATGTCTGGGTAGCTCAGGATATGGGATATAGAGATATATAGTCTTTCATAGATCTTTTGTCCAATCTCAGCCAGGATCAATATTGACTAGTTACTTCCATCTGATTTCTTTATGGTGACCTATATGATATGAATTGATGGCTTTAGTCTCATAGCTAATGTCCAAGCATTTGCATCACAAAAATCACCACTAACTAGGGTTATCACTTAAGACCTGATCCTGCACAGACTCAACCAAATACGTCGTATTGAGCACCGGTAGTCCCACTGAAGTGAATGCTCATATGCTTAAAGTTAAGCACTTGGATAAGTCTTTGTAGGACTGATGCCTAATTCTCATCTTTTTGGGTATTTAAGGCCAAGAGGCCAAGAAATACATCGTTACAGAGGCTGAACTCTCCTCAATCCTAGATATGGTCTTTCCAAATCAGGAGTAAAGCATACTGGCAGGCTTTGTGTGGAAATTTACACTGCCATCTCCACTGGCTGATCCATACATGTTCTAGAGATATATAGAGTCAGTCCTGATGGCATTGATACACCACCATCCTCAAGCATTAAATTCATTTTTTTATTTCATAACACAGCATATTTGAGATTGTCTATCACGTGAACTACATGATGTATATAGAACTTTGTATTTCTGCTGACAACTAGATTTATTTTCACTGGGTCTTTTGTACATAAGACTCTGAAGATTTCATTCTAGTGTTGCAAGAGTTATTTATAGATTATTATAGTTCAAACTACACACGACTTTTGTGATTAGCCACAAACACTCTTTGTTGAAGTCATCATGAATAATCCTTGTTCAATTCAAATTGTAAATGGCAAAGTCCAAGTGTAATATCAGTTCAATAGCTGATACATCCTCTGTCTCATGAGTATATCTTGCATTTCCAAAGCCTAAAAGATTTACAACTTCTATGACAATACCTATTACACTGATACACCACACAGGTCAAAGCATTTTCAGCTGGATTGCTTTATTATTGTGTTGAGCAAAGTTATGGAGAGAAGGGCAGAGAGCAGAAAGGGCAGTAGATACATGTGGAAATGAGCCATAGTTGAAATTAAGGTCCGGAACCTGCAATTGCATCTGTCAAAGCTGATTCCCCACCCTGGCACTTTGAGTGCAGAAGGTGGGGGTCCGCCAGGACTCTAAAAATTAATACTGGCCACTCCAGGCTTGTATTAAACTCCCAAGGTTGCAGCTTTTCTCTGATCTTGGATTGCTAGATGCTGCCACCACCCATGTACAAAACCCCTTTGAGAGCTTAGGAAGGCACACGTGGGAATTCCTTCCTGTGGGGTCCCCTCAACCCTTTCACACACCCCTCTCCAGGAAAGAGCTGAGAAGAAAAACAAAGGAAATCAGCTGTTGCCAGCAGCTAATTAAACAACATGTGTACAAACCTCTTAGGCCACAAAAATCCAATTCTGTTCTTAAAAAAAGGTAAATTTTATTAAAAAACAAAAGAAAGAAAATACATCTGGGAACTTAGGCTATTGCTAGATTTAAAAAGAGCAAATACAAGGATTAAGCATCAAGAATAGTTTCTGGAGGTCCAGTTTAAAGGTTAAAGCAAAACAAAAGCACCTGGGGTTAGCACAGAGGCGTCCACAAGCCATAAAAAAATAAAAGGAGCTAAACCTGATCGCATCTTCCTAGACATTTTCTGATCTACTTACATATCTGGGGTTTCAAATGAGTAGTTTCTAGGTATAATACCAATGATTTTTCATACCTGGCCCCAAGCTTCTTACAGCATAGTTGGAGCCTTGTCTGCCTCCTCCGAGAACAACAACCGACAGACAAAAGTGGAGTCTTGGTTCAATTTCAAACAGTTCTAGCCCTCCCATTGGCTCTTTTGGCCAGGTGCCCACTCACTTCTTTTTACCTATGCATAGCAGTGACTTTTAACCCTTTACAGGTAGAGCAATTAGAGAACAGCTACTATGAGGGATTTTATAGCTAACTGGCTGGCTGGGTCCATAAAAGGGAGCTACCCCCACCCCTTTCATTTATCACAGCATCCATGTGGGCAGACCTCTGTGCTCATAAAGAGCCCCACTGATTTCAGTGTGGCTCTGTGCCAAAGCAAAGGTCCACCCATATAGAGGTCCATCGAAGTCAATGAGACTTCATGTGGCTCAGGAGTCTGCCCACAGACATAGATCCAGTTGCATGATGTGGGTCTAAGATGGTGGCGATAATAATAATGTAACAAAAGAAACCAGCACTTACTACTGCTCGAAAACCAGACAGAGCAAAATACAAAGAGAACTCCAGAATCAGAGAATCATGAGACTGGAAGCGACCTCGAGAGATCATCTAGTCCAGTCCCCTGCACCCATGGCAGGACTAAGTATTATCTAGACCATTCCTGACNCGACAGACAAAAGTGGAGTCTTGGTTCAATTTCAAACAGTTCTAGCCCTCCCATTGGCTCTTTTGGCCAGGTGCCCACTCACTTCTTTTTACCTATGCATAGCAGTGACTTTTAACCCTTTACAGGTAGAGCAATTAGAGAACAGCTACTATGAGGGATTTTATAGCTAACTGGCTGGCTGGGTCCATAAAAGGGAGCTACCCCCACCCCTTTCATTTATCACAGCATCCATGTGGGCAGACCTCTGTGCTCATAAAGAGCCCCACTGATTTCAGTGTGGCTCTGTGCCAAAGCAAAGGTCCACCCATATAGAGGTCCATCGAAGTCAATGAGACTTCATGTGGCTCAGGAGTCTGCCCACAGACATAGATCCAGTTGCATGATGTGGGTCTAAGATGGTGGCGATAATAATAATGTAACAAAAGAAACCAGCACTTACTACTGCTCGAAAACCAGACAATCAGAGCAAAATACAAAGAGAACTCCAGAATCAGAGAATCATGAGACTGGAAGCGACCTCGAGAGATCATCTAGTCCAGTCCCCTGCACCCATGGCAGGACTAAGTATTATCTAGACCATTCCTGACAGGTGTTTGTCTAATCTACTCTTAAAAATCTCCAATGATGTAGATTTCACAACCTCCCTAGGCAATTTATTCCAGTGCTTAACCACCCTGACAGTTAGGAAGTTTTTCGTAATGTCCAACCTAAGCCTCCCTTGCTGCAATTTAAGCCCATTGCTTCTTGTCCTATACTCAGAGGTTAATGAGAACAATTTTTCTCCCTCCTCCTTGTAATAACCTTTTATGTACTTGAAAACTGTTATCATGTCCCCTCAGTCTTTTCTTATCCAAACTAAACAAACCCAATTTTTTCAATTTTCCCTCATAGGTCATGTTTTCTAGACCTTTAATCATTTTTGTTGCTTTTCTCTGGACTTCCTCCAATTTGTCCACATCTTTCCTGAAATGTGGTCCCCAGAACTGGACACAATACTCCAATTGAGGCCTAATCAGCGTAGAGCAGAGCAGAAGAATTACTTCTCGTGTCTTGTTTCCAACATTCCTGCTAATACATCCCAGAATGATGTTCGCTTTTTTTGCAACAGTGTTACATTGTTGACTCATATTTAGCTTGTGATCCACTATGACCCCCAGATCCATTTCTGCAGTACTCCTTCCCTAGGCAGTCATTTCCCATTTTGTATGTGTGCAACTGATTGTTCCTTCCTAAATGAAGTTTTGCATTTGTCCTTATTGAATTTCATCCTATTTACTTCAGACCATGTCTCCAGTTTGTCCAGATCATTCCGAATTTTAATCCTATCCTCCAAAGCACTTGCAACCCCTCCCAGCTTGGTATTGTCCGCACACTTTATAAGTGTATGCTCTATGCCATTTTCTAAATCATTGATGAAGATATTGAACAGAACCAGACCCAGAACTGATCCCTGTGGGATCCCACCCATTATGCCCTTCCAGCATGACTGTGAACCACTAATAACGACTCTCTGGGAATGGTTTTCCAACCAGTTTTGCACCCACCTTATAGTAGCTCCATGTAGGCTGCATTTCCCTCGTTTGTTTATGAGAAGGTCATGTGAGACAGTCTCAAAAGCTTTACTAAAGTCAAGCTATACCACATCTACCACTTCCCCCCTATCCACAAGGCTTGTTACCCTGTCAGAGAAAGCTATCAGGTTGGTTTGACATGATTTGTTCTTGAAAAAAACATGCTGACTGTTACTTATCACCTTATTATCTTCTAGATGTTTGCAAATTGATTGCTTAATTATTTGCTCCATTATCTTTCCGGGTACAGAAGTTAAGCTGACTAGTCTGTATTTCCCTGGGTTGTCCTTATTTCCCTTTTTATAGATTGGCACTATATTTGCCCTTTTCCAGTCTTCTGGAATCTCTCCCATCTTCCACGACTTTTCAAAGATAATCGCTAATGGCTCAGATATCTCCTCAGTCAGCTCCTTGAGTATTCTAGGATGTATTTCATCAGGCCCTGGTGACTTGAAGACATCTAACTTATCTAAGTAATTTTTAACTTTTTCTTTCCCTATTTAAGCCTCTGATCTTACTATATTTTCATTGGCATTCACTATGTTAGACGTCCAATCACCACCAACCTTCTTGGTGAAAACCGAAACAAAAGTCATTAAGCACCTCTGCCATTTCCACATTTTCTGTTATTGTTCTCTTCCCCCGCCCATTGAGTAACGAGTCTACCCTGTCCTTGGTCTTCCTCTTGCTTCTAATGTATTTGTAGAATGTTTTCTTGTTACCCTATATGTCTCTAGCTAGTTTGATCTCATTTTGTGCCTTGGCCTTTCTAATTTTGTCCCTACATACTTGTGTTATTTGTTTATATTCATCCTTTGCAATTTGACCTAGTTTCCACTTTTTGTAGGACTCTTTTTTAATTTTTAGATCAATGAAGAGCTCCTGGTTAAGCCAGAGTGGTCTCTTGCCATATTCCTGTCTTTCCCACGTAGTGGGATAGTTTGCTCTTGTGCCCTTAATAATGTCTCTTTGAAAAATTGCCAACTGTCTTCAATTGTTTTTCCCTTTAGAGTTGCTTCCCATGGGATCTTACCTACCAACTCCCTGAGTTTGCTAAAGTCTGCCTTCTTGAAATCGATTGTCTTTATTTTACTCTCCCTCCTACCATTCTTTAGAATCGTGAACTCTACCATTTCATGATCACTTTCACCCAAGCTGCCTTCCACTTTCAAATTCTCAACCAGTTCCTCCCTATTTGTCAAAATCAAATCTAGAACAGCCTCTCCCCTAGTAGCTTTCTCCACCTTCTGAAATAAAAAGCAGTCTCTAATACATTCCAAGAAATTGTTGAATAATCTGTGCCCTGCTGCGTTATTTTCCCAACAGATGTCTGAGTAGTTGAAGTCCCCCATCACCACCAAGTCCTGTGCTTTGGATGATTTTGTTACTTGTTTAAAAGAGAAGAATGAGCTGGGTGTAAAGTTAACAAAAGGAGCAGTCTGGAGGTAAGGGGAAAAATCCAGTGGATCCCCCTTGTCCACATGCTTGTTGACCCCCTTAAAGAATACTACTAGATTGGTGAGGCATGATTTCCCTTTACAAAAACCATGTTGAACTTGAAAAGCTTGGAGAAGAGGGCTGCCATTTGGTTTTTTAATTGAGTGGTTGACCTTTTCCATGATAGCTACCCAAAGACTGTTAAAATAACTACTGTTCCCTGACTTCTAGTCAGAAATATCTTTCAAAACTGGGCTGTTTAAGATATGAGCCAATAGTTAAAACAGGTGCAGACTTAACAGCAAGCTTGAGGCAAGGCAGCAAGGTGGTGGCAATTTCTGCCTACTAGCTTCCTGCAAAGTTTGGCTGGGCTGGCACATGTGATATTAAGTTCAAGGACTCTAGAGATGGAAGAAGAGCTTGTGGATCACAAGCTAAATATGAGTCAACAGTGTAACACTGTTGCAAACAAAGCAAATATCATTCTGGGATGTATTAGCAGGAGTGTTGTAAGCAAGCCACAAGAAGCAATTCTTTTGCTGTACTCCATACTGATTAGGCGTCAACTGGAGTATTGTGTCCAGTTCTGAGTGCCACATTTCAGGAAAGATGTGGACAAATTGGAGAGAGGCCAGAAAAGAGGAACAAAAATTATTAAAGGTCTAGAAAACATGACCTATGAGGGAAGATTGAAAAAATTGGGTTTGTTTAGTCTGGAGTAGAGAAGACTGAGGGGGGACCTGATAACAGTTTTCAAGTGCTGTGACTGTGGCCACACTGAGATTGCTCAATCTGAGCAAACTGCAAAGAATGTGGCAGACATTCCTCAACACAGGTGTTTATTCTAATAATTAGATTCACCAAATCAGCAACAAAACAGCTTCTACAATACCTTCCTGGTTACCCAGAAACCAGAAATACAGTTCCCTTAAAGCAACCCAGCTCTGGGCTCCCACCCAGACAGCCAACTCAAATATGATGAGGATTACTGAAAATCTTGCTCATCATAAAAAGTTCTACCAATCCCAAAGGATTGGACACATTACCCACCAGGTTAATGAATATTTCAGATCTTACCCAAATACACGCTTATAGCCAATTCTTATTAACTAAACTAAGATGTACTAAAAAAGAAAAGAGAGAGAGTATGGTTAAAAGATCATTATACATACAGACATGAATACAGTTCTTAGGTCAGTTTCATAGTAGAGATGGTGAGCTTTAGAGCTGCAAAGAATCCTTTCCAGAATCAGTTCATCGGGTTATAGTCCAATGTCCAATATCAGGATGATCCAGAATGGAACTGGAAGCTCAGTCTTGTGACTCAAATTTCCCCTGATGAAGTTTAAGCAAATCTGAGATACAGGATCAGGGCCCAAGAGTTCTTTTTATAGTTCTATGGCAGCCTTTTGACAGTGTGCAGTCCTTGGGTGAACAATAGACAATCATTGTGGCTTGAAGTAAGACCTTCTATTTCCTAAGCACCACCCGTAATTAGCTACATGGATTAGCATGAGGCAACTTCCCATCTCCCACCATTTACAGGTAGCTTATTACATACTTTGAAGAGAAATGAAGACAATGCTATTACTACATTCACAGTTCATCTAAATGTTAATATTTCCTTTTGATCTTTCAGAGTAGCAGCCGTGTTAGTCTGTATCAGCAAAAAGAACAGGAGTACTTGTGNGCTCAAATAAATTTGTTAGTCTCTAAGGTGCCACAAGTACTCCTGTTCTTTTTTCTTTTGATCTTTGAATCACTAGAACATAGTGACAGACAGGAACTGTCTGGTTACATTGTTAACCTCTAACAAGATATAGGTAAACATAGACTACTACAATCACTATCTTCTTCCAATTCTTTAACAATACAAGTCTACATTTCAAAGCTCTAGTCTATCTAACATGGCTTTGCTAGCTATTTATAAGGAATTGCCCTAATTACTATTTATATACTTTCCTAATATATCTTTAAAGGTAGAATTTGGGTCATTTAGCCTGCAAGTTGCTTAACCCTTTCTGGCCCTGTGTCACTAGTACTTAAAAGGTTATTACAAGGAGGAGGGAGAAAAATTGTTCTCATTAACCTCTGAGGATAGAATAAGAAGCAATGGGCTTAAATTGCAGCAAGGGCGGTTTATGTTGGACATTAGGAAAAACTTCCTGTCAGGGTAGTTAAGCACTGGAATAAATTGCCTAGGGAGGTTGTGGAATCTCCATCATTGGATATTTTTAAGAGCAGGTTAGACAAACACCTGTCAGGGATGATCTAGATAATACTTAGTCCTGCCTTGAGTGCAGGGGACTGGACTAGAAAACTTATCGAGGTCCCATCTAGTCCTCTGATTCTATGATTCTAAGATCCATTCAGGGGGCTGGAAAAGTCTGGAAGAGGCCTCCAGATTTTGGTGGATCTGGGCCCTGTTTAGCACACCATGATGCTAACAAAATATTTGCATAACCTGTGAAAAACATTAAAATTAACAGCACTATGCAAAAAGTTGCCCTAATAAATATATTTCACAACTCTCACATTCCCTGTCACCCTTCCTTACCTTGCCCTATGAGAAAGGAGGAAAGCTACTGCTACTGTAACAATTACAGACTACTGGATTACTTTTTGTAGTAGTCTATGCAGCCAAACTGAGTGGAATGGTTCACACAAACCCTGTTATTCCACATGTCAGTTAACCGACATCTTCAGGTATCCGAAGTGCGGTCACAGCCCCCAGTGTCCATATATAGTTCCTATAGATCTTAGTTATCTAATCCCTGAATTGTCTGACTATTTCAGATGTCCTCCAAAACCTTCAGATATATGAGCTATACAGTGTGTATAATACCAGAGAAGGCTTGCATTGTATTAATCAGAGGGTTACTGAAAACAGCAGTGACCTTGAGAACCAAAGAAATCAGAGACAGCGAGAACCCCAGAAAATCAAGGACACTTGCTAATTAGTGAATCAAATGCTGAACGGAGGCCTATTATTATTAATGACTTGTATGGACCTAGAATCACACTCAGTTAAAATTATAAATGCTTATTGTTACACAGTTTGTTTGATAGAGATGCTGTATGTGGCAACAAGAAATTCGACATATATTTCAGACAGGTCCTCAGCAGATGTGAGGATAGTTCCGTTAAAGTCAATAGAGCTACATCTGTTTATGCCAGATGAAGAGCTGGGCCTACCAAACAACAATTTTTCAAAAATCTCTGTCTTTGTTAACATGGCTTATTATTAAGGCTAAGATTTTGTCATGGTTATTTTTAGTATAGGCCACAGACAGGTCATGGACAATAAACAAAAATTCACAGAAGCCGTGACCAGTCTGTGACTTTTGATGCTGCTGCTCCATGGTTTTTCCTGCCACCATGTTGGCTAAGAGCTGTGGGGTTCCCTCCTCCCCCTTGCGAGGCTGTGGCCCATCACTGGAACCCTGAGGAGGGCCCCCTGAGGAGGCGGTTCCCCGTCCCTGGAACTCTGCCAGGGCTCCGTTCGGGTAGGATTTTTCAAGTGTTCAGCATTGGCCTAACTCTGCTCCCATGGACTTCAGTAGCAATTTTATCTTTGACTTCAGTGGGAGCAGTTAGGCCAACATTGAATGCTTTTGAAAATCGCAGCCTACATGTATGTTGGAAACTGTGGATTTCAGTGATTTCACTATTGTTACTCAATTTTATAAGTTGCTCAGATACTGCAGTGATGGGCAGTGATATAAAACACAGATTAGATTAGATTAGATTAGATTAGATTAGATTAGATTAGATAAGATTAGATTAGATTAGATTAGATTAGATAAGATTAGATTAGATTAGATTAGATTAGATTAGATTAGATTAGATACATAGAGTTCAAGAGCCTACCCCAGTTTTCCTCACTATTCCATTCACTCGTATAAAAAAATTATAAGGCTTGATTTTTAGAGCTTCTGAGCACCCAAAAACTCCATCACTGGCCATGTGAGCCATGGTGAAAATCCAGAAAGTAGATAATGGCTGAGTACATATACATATAACTTAAAAAAATCTCCATACCCTGAAAATTGGTACTATTTCAATGGTGTTAGAACTGTTTTAAAGTCTGTCCTCCCTATTTACAATTTACAGCAAAGTTCTCTGCAAAGTGTTAATTTTCTTCACATAATTCTGGCTCTAGCTCTATTTGTGTTCTTTCATAATGGATTAATGTATGCACCATGAAACTCTAAGGACTAAACTAAAAAATAAATTATGAGTTCTGTGTTAATGAAAATGGGAGCGTCCTGCTAAATAGCCAAAACACACACACAAACATATATATATGCAGAGAGATTTTTGTATGCACAATTTAGCTCAGGGAGTATTCTCATTACTTAAGTATAAACACTTGAAAAAAGAGGGTGACAAATGGAAATGCCGACCAGTCATGTTAGCCATAGATGTGCAAATGGCACTATTAATACTTCCAATACAGAGATAATGTTGATATACAGGATTAGGGAATAACAAACACCATTAAGCTCTGGACTCAAAATGAGAAAGCATTTTAGCAAATGGAAGATGGCGTAATCTTCTATTATGCTGCTTATTGTCAGTCCTGACTGTGTACTATTATCAGAGATTATATGAATATTATGTTGCACCTAATCAGTCTTCAGCCATGTTACACAGAAAAGCATGATGGTATTCACTGTCATACTTTCTCTTACGTGACACCAATCTGTCACTTGTTATTTTCCTGATGTCCTTTGGAGCTGCCTTTCCCAGCATTCTTTATTCTTAGAATACTGTATGCATGTTTGCTGGTAGAATCTTCTTACTAGTCAGAGAGAACCAGATCAGTTGCACACTACTACAAGCTGAAAAGTACTGTGGACACTGATTTGAGAGGGACATTAGCATGTACTGAAAGAAAAGAGGAAACAGCTCTAAAGGGGCCATAATTCAAAAACTATTGCATGCTGTACAGAATAGCAATACTGTACTTAGCATTTCTTTAGCACTGGGCATATTCAAAGCACTACACAAACATTATTAACTAATTAATCCTCACCACACCCTTGTGTGGTAGGTATCTAACACTAGCATTTACTGTAGGGGTTCTATTATTCCTACCTCAGAATTAGAATATATTGCACAGATGCAAACATAACTGAATAAGGTTTACCATGCAAGGTCATGGTAGAAGAAAGCTATTTTGGCTAAAATAGCTGTTCTCAAAGGATGATGAAGTAGCTGGTTTTCTGGACCATGGGATCTTGCTAGTTTTTAAAATTATGTAAATATCCAAGTCTGGTAAGAATGAACTCCTGGATACTTGTGAACATGTTAACAGTCTGCTTCCACAATTAGGGAGACTGCTTCTACTACCAATATTTTATATTTATATATATAGTGCCTTGTATTCCAAATCAATAAACTAAACACCAGCTTTGAAATGCAGCCACCTCTAGAATGGAGCATAGCAGCCATCTGGTATGCCAGCCATGGAAAATCCCATGGTGCTTTTTTAAAGAGTGGGTTTTTTCCCCAGTGTCCTTGGCCACAATTTCCCATTCTCCTCACACTAGATAACATTTATGAAGGGGAATGGGAAAGGTTGTCTAAGGACACTGGGGCAAATACCTGCTCTTTAAAAAGCACTTGGGGATCTTCCATGACTGTGCAAACCATCAGGTATCAATTGAAAGACTCCCATGCGTAAACTGTATGGTATGTGATTCATTTTCCGCTGAAGGATGGAGACCTTGTTGACATTTCCATCTGTGTTTGGTGAGAAGAATTCAGTCATTTCTCTTGGATGTGTTCCTTGCCACAATTACTGATGTCTCTTTGACACTTGATTGGATTCTTGTACTTGCTCAGAAGTAGAACTGGCCGGGGAACAATTCCATTGTGTGACTACTTTTTAGTTTCTACATTTGTTTTTTGTTCCANGCGATCAGCTATTCCACCCTACACCTCAGAAACCGTCCCGTTGAAGATTCTGCTGAAATCAATAAGTCTCCACAAAATGTTGCGGCTTTGCTAGAACAGCATATTTTGATAAAAATATATTTAATCAAAATGTTCCAACCAGCTGTACTCAGAAGCTATAGCTGCTGTGGCTTGTAGTGGCCTGAATGCTTAGTAGAGTTGAGAGTATGTTACACCAATGCTCAATAGACTTTCCTATTGGCTTTCAGGTGTAATTCAAGCTGGCAGTATTAAGCTTTAGCTCCCTAAAACTGCTTTTACACCTGTGACAGTGGCACTGACATTGGCTAATATGCTCTTACTAACATTGCTAAGATTCAATACTTCAGGGCCATTTTCAGTGGAAGGCTCCCAAACGCTGGAATCTGTTCCTTCTTTGCTCCAACAGAGCGGGAGTGTGTTAACCTTCAGGGCACGGTGTAAAGCCCAGCTTTTTATTCAGAATTTTACCTGTGGGATGAGGGGGGAGTTACATTTATTCCAATATTTGTTATGGGGCGAGTTTGTATTAAGCAACATTAAACTATGTTCCTTATCAGAGCGATTTCAGATTACTATGACTATTAGTCTCTGCACATGCTCAAGGCAGTATTTTTAAAATGAAAATAAATAAATAGAAACACTAGGGTTAAAAAAAGGACAACTAAGCATTTAAAAATTATTTTCTCCTGTGTGTTTTCCTTTGCTTTAATGACCAGCTGTGCACACATGTGGTGCACACTTAACCTGACTGCACTGCCAACTGTACAAATGTCATATAAATAGAGCATAAAGGCAACCAATAAGTGAAGAGCACTACTACAATAGATGCTGAGCAGTGGAGCTGCTAGGAAGGCTGGAAGCAGCAGACTTACTACAGGGCTTGACTAACCTTTCTGTTTGCCCTTTCTAACTTTTCTTTCTAGTTACCCCGGTGAAGAGGATAAAATGTGTGTGACTAATCAACAGGAGTAAATGGTTTAGGGAATAGAGCACACCACCAGCTAGAAACTGAAGGCAGAAGACTACATTCTGCCCTGCTGCACTGAGGTCAATGGGGTTGCACAGATATAAATGACAACAGAATTTTCCCCACTGTGTTTAACCTGATGCTGTTTGTGCAGCTGTAATACAACAAGGATTAATTGGCCTTTGTGTCAAGCACTGAAATAGTTCATATTTTAGAACAATCTGAAAGGTTCAAAGCTCCTGGCCTCCCTTTACACATGGTGGCCAATCTTGCAAGCAGTCCCTGCACCTTCATAGAGCCCTGATGACTTCAGGTTTCTTGTCCGAAAGAAAGTGCAGTGAAACTAAACACTTTACTGGTCTAGTTCATCTAGTGGAGTATTAGAAAGCAGGACCAGACTTGTCCTGCAGTCCCTAGTTGAGCAAAATCACTGTGAGTTTTGCCTCAATAAGGAATGCAGAATCGAAGTCAGTGTTCTCAACCTGCAGCTCCATCAGCACACAGCTGTGGCCCATGTGCTATCCTCAGGGCCATAAATAGGGTAGGCAGGGCAGGAGGGGCATCTGTTCCAGGCACAGAGCTGAGGGAGAGGGGAAATGGGGTAGTGTAGGATCAGACCCAGTATTAGCCCCCAGCAGGCTTGGGCTCATCAGTGTCAGCTCCTTCTCCCCAGCAGCATTGGCAGGAGACCAGGGTGCTCAGCGCCCCACCCCCAATAGGTTTGTAGTGACCTTGGCTGAAGCAGGCTCCCCAGCATTGGTATCGCAGGGCAGGGTGCATGGCTGAGCTACCTGCAGCCAAGGTAGGAGACTAGCAGGCACCGGGAGGAGGGTGCAGGTGGCTGGGACATGGGGATGAAGATGCAGTTGGTGCATGGGAGATAGACTCTAGGTGGAGTACTGGTGGCTGGGGGCAGTCCCTGGATGAGGGGGGGCTCCGTACTGGGGCACAATCCCCGGATGAGGGCAGTCTTTAAGGGGGTTGGGTTCTGAACTGGGGGGCAGTCCCTAGGTGGGGGGCTGGGTGCTGGAGAGGGCAGTTCCTGGGGGGTGTTCTGCCCTGGACAGGGCATCCTGTCTATGCAGGGCAGACACATGTGCTAGCCCAGTGTTGGGAGGGGCGGGGGGGCTGAATGCTGGGAGGACAGTCCCAGGAGGGTTGTGTGATGGGGGCATTCCCTGGCCGGGGGCAGTCTGGGGAGAGGCTGGGTGCATGGGGGACAGTCCCTGGCTGGGGGGACAGCCTCTGGCTGGGGGGCTAGGTACATGGAGGGGCTGGATGCATGGGGGGCAGTCCCTGGCTGGGGGTTTACCCTGCACCAGGCAGGGCTCCCCATCTTTGCAGGCAGGCTCCATAGCTGCACTTTCTGGGCGCTCAGCCCAGCTGTGCTGCCAACAGCAGCATGGAAGTGAGGGTGGCAATACGCCATGCCATGCCTTGCCATCCTTACAGTAAATTAATTAATTTTAACAGTTCATGTTTTGACTTATTTTGCTAATTTAAAATGCTCTTGGTAGACATTTACCAGTGTTGAATTGAAAGGTACTATATCGATTTGAATGGTACTGCTGTCATATAACAAATACTAAACTTTTTTTTTGTAGCCACCAGGGTCCCAGTCGAAAAGGGACCCTGGTGGCTTTAGTCAGCACTGCTGACCGGGCTGTTAAACATCCGGTCAGTGGTGCGGCGGGGCTAAGGCAGGCTCCCTTCCTGCCCTGGCTCCGCACGGTTCCTGGGAGCAGCCAGCATGTCCGGCTCCTAGGCAACCATGGGGGTTCTGCGCGCTGGCTCTGCCCCGAGTGCTGGCTCCGCAGCTCCCATTGGCCAGGAATCACAGCCAATGGGAGCTGCAGGTGTGGGCAGCGCGCAGAGCCCACTGGCTGCCCCTGTGCCTAGCGACTGCAGGGACATGCTGACTGGCCGGAGCCTGCACCCCGAACCCGCTCCTGCACCCTAACTCCCTCCCAGAGCCTTCATCCCGTCCTCCACCCCACACACCCCCACCCCACAACCCCGAGCCCCCTCCTGCACCCCACACCCCAACTCCCTGCCCCAGCTCTGAGCCCCCTCCACACTCCAAACTCCTCTGCCCCAGCCCAGAGCCCTCTCCTGCACCCCAAACCCCTCATCCCTGGCTCCACCCCAGAGTCCACACCCCCAGCCAGAGTCCTCACCCCCTACCATACACCAAGCCCCTGCTCCAGCCTGATGAAAGTGAGTGAGGGTGGGGGAAAGCAAGTGACGGAGGGAGGGGGGATGGAGTGAGTGGGGGTGGGGCCTTGGAGAAGGGGCAGGGCAGGAGAGGGGCCTTGGGGAAGGGGCCTGGCAAGGGTGTTCAGTTTTGTGCGATTAGAAAGTTGGCAACCCTAATTTTATTTATATATTGTGTGGATGCGGCCCACATAACACACAGAGAGCTGCATATGAGGCCCACAATGCTAAATAGGCTGAGAACCATGGATCAAACCCTTTTCAGGCTCCAGTGCTGCAAGTGGCTCTATACTGGTGGACCTCTAAAATCTAGACATTATTTAAAGAATTAAGGTTGACAGTGGGCCTTGTGAAGAAGTGTAGTACCCCTTTAAGGGACATGCTGGAGCCTACAAACAAAACAGCCTGGGTGTAATCAAGGAAGCCCCTCTCTCACCCTAAGCCGGGTCTATCTAAACAGGAAAAGGAAGTGGATTAAGAGAGGGTGTTAATGGCTATGTAGGTTGCCTGGTCTGCTTGTGTTCTCCAGTGGGACTAGCCTGGGTGAACCCAGAGATTTTTGCTTGTTGCCTCTCAGTTTAGGAGCTCTGAACTAGGGCTCTGAGGTCAGGATCTTATGAATGCTAAGATTGCTCCTTCTCTGAGACCTGCTTAAAGGGGACATTGTTTTGTTTTGGCTTCCCCTTTACATGCCTCTAATCAGAAGATATGTGTTTTAAAAGTGTCTTTGTTCTTAGCTAAGAAACTTGCAAGCTCTGATTTCTTTTTTTTATTTTCTTGCCTGGCTGACTTCCTTTTCCTAAAATCTTCATTTTCCTAAAACAACTATAATTTCTAAAAAGAAAAGAGCAAAGGAGCTTGCTGGTGCAGCCCCCTTTTCCCCCTGTCATGATGCCATGCAACTTTACGCTAAAGTTGTCTATCGAATGTCTTATACATAAAATCATCATGTGTAAGTGAAGAGAGTCTTAGGCCTGAGCATTATAAATACCATGGAAATGGAACTATTACCTCCACAGAAAAATACTCTCTCCAGGACCAGGCTGGGGTTGCTAGAAGGGAAGCAAACAGTGTGTGCCTTGCACATACCTAGGCTGTGGAGACTGGTATTTATTCATGCCTTACGTTTCCATGGTGACTTTCTTGTTTCTACTGTTTCCAAACATACAGTGGTTCAATCAAGGGACAAGAATGGGGACACCTGGGTTCTGTTCCAGGCCTCTCTCTGACGTATGCCCACAATCTGCAGAGGGAGCCACCATGTAGACACTTATGCCTGAGCTCAGTCCCGTCTACTTCAGCAGAACTCAGCATGGTTTTATAGATCCCTTTGCAGGGCTAGTCTGTGACTGTGGTGAGGCATTTTACCTCTCTGCCTTGGCTTCCACATGTATAAAGTAGGGATAACAATGCTTATCCACCCTCATACACCACTTTGATTCTAAGATGAAAGACACTATGTAAGTGTAAAGTATTTAATTATTAGCATCATGGCACTAGGAAAGGCAGATTTGGTGTGACATTTGTAACTGAAAGCAGTGGATGCTCAGAAGGATATCTGGATATCTGAAATCTACACTGATTTCCAGGTCATGAGAATTTCATTCAACACCATGACAATGCCATTACTCTGTTGAAAGAGGGGAGGTTGAAATTGGGCCAAAAGCTGAGCCTTTTATCATTTTAACCAAGTGGCAAATAAAATCAGTTTAATGAATCTCAGTTAAGATGAATAATATATAATTACAAACAAATTTAGGTAATCTATCTGGGGAATTAGAAAAAGTGTGATCTTGTAAATCACTCTGCCTGAAACTCAGTTTAAAAGGATAGAATAAGTGTCTTCCTCCTCACAGACATATTACTGACTGCTAGATTATACTGCCTGCATAATGAATTTAAGTAATCAGCATTATGGTATTCAGGCTATGGCTTTACTGTGTTAAATAGTGCCTAAAGTCCTACTGATCTTGCTATATCACTCATTGTTTTGAGTACACATTACTATTTAGTCATCATTTTGTTTTGAAAGTGTCAGCAAACTTAGATAACTGCACAGGTTTTTTCCTCTTTGAGTTACACAGTGGCTCATTATTGGGTTTTAACTGCATCTGCAGAATTTTTCGTCTGCATATTTCCTAGCTAATGTGCATACAGATATTTCTCATAGGTAAAAGAAAGATGCTACAGTTATAATACCTTCTTAATCTAGAGATGTGCCATATAATCAACACACTGTATTTTCCTCCTGAATTTCCCTGAATAACTGATGTAGTTAAACTGTCCATTCATGCATAAGTTACACAGTTAAGCACCATTTTCCCTGGGAATGTTATGACTCTAGTTGTGTCTGAATTGGAGGAAAAAGCCACTACAAAATACCAGTGATAAATGATAGCACATTACAAGGACCTTATAATAAGCCCTAAGTGTTCACTGAGTGTAATATGTCCAGAACACTGAGAGGCCTGTATCTTATTAGTTTCTTTCTTTAATTTTATATGCTATACTGATCCCTCCCTGCCTACTTCAACCATATATCCAGTGGCTTTGCTCCTGGGAATATCTTCTCCAGCTCAAGAATGCCTTGAAGACAGTGTTACTAAGACCCTCTTCTCAAGCTAGCCCTCTTACCATATTTTGTTCCTGCTGCTCACCCTTTCAACCCAGGGCCTAATTTTGAATAGTGTTGATCACCCGCAGCTCCCATTGATGTCAGGTAGAATTGTGGGTGTTCAGTACTTCTGAAAATCCTGCCCTACCTGTCTTATTGCTCTATCCACCCCACCTGTGCATCACCTAACATTGTTTTGCCTCCTCTGCCTGAACCCTTCCTAGCAGTATCTACTTTCCAGGTACACAATCCCAGATCTCTGCTCCCACTGCTTAACTAAACAACCCCATAACCTGCACCTACATGAACACACTTTAAGATAGCGCCTGTCCACTGGTTTGTTTACAATGGGTTGCACGATAGGCCAGGTGGGCTTTGGTGGTTAACTCGGTGCTATGACAAATGTTACACATGACTGGAATCATAGTGATAGCTTTCTAGAGTACAAGATAAAGACACTGCATGTCAGTTTTTACTCTAACTTCTGTGACGGTGTCTATTTACTTGTGCACTTCTTGCTTTGTGGAGTCATCTCAGTTCTTGAAGCAATACAAATGCAGAACAGTCCCTGCCCTGAACTTGCTTTTCCCTCTGAAGTAAATGGCAAAACTCCAATTAAATTCAATGGAACATAGGAATTGCCTTCAGGGCAGGGATTCTTCTGCATTTGTATTGCAGCCTCTCTGCTGAGCGGTAACAGAGGTCATGGCCTTGCAGGTCAGCTTCCCCTTGGAGGAGAAATCTTTTACATGGATTTTGAATATATTCTTAGTACAGCTTGTTTGTTTTTACATTACATACACCAGTCCTTGAACAGAGATGGTTAGATGCAGCCTGCAGGCAATCCCCTCGTTTGGCAATCTCAGCCAAAACACCAACATCTGGTTCTCAGGGAGCAAGTCTCCCTCAATAACTTTAATTAGATAGACTAAAGCTATGTCTACACTACAGCCGATGTTGGCAAAACTTATGTCACTCAGGGGGTGTGACTAAACCATCCCTATGAGTGACACAAGTTACACTGACATAAGCGTTCGTGTGCACACCGCTATGTTGGTGGGAGAGCTTCTCCTGCTGATGTAGCATATGCCGCTTGCAGAGGTGGGTTTTTATGCCAACAGGAGAGTTCTCTCGCTTCGGCATACATCATCTTCACCCAGAGGTGAAAGTAAGCCGGTATGCCTGGTACGGTGTACTGGCAAGAGCCGGTGCGCTGTACCGGGGTGGCCCAGCTTCCCCAGGCGGCAGTTTAAAGGGCCTGGGGCTCCCAGCAGCGGCTGGAGCCCCAGGCCCTTTAAATTGCTACCAGAGCCCCACTGCTGGAGCTCTGGAGTAGGGGTGGGGCTCCGGGGGTTATTTTAAAGGGCTGGGGCTCCCGCTGCCTCTATTGCCCTGGGCCCTTTAAATAGCCGCCGGAGCCCCGCCGCTGCTATCACAGGGCTCTGGGGGCTATTTAAAGGGCTGGGGCGGTAGAAGCAGGGGAGTCCTGGGCCCTTTAAATAGCCCCCGGAGCCCTGGGGTAGCAGCAGCAGCCAGGAGCTCCGGCAGCGGTTTAAAGGGCCCGGGGCGGTAGCGGCGGCTGAGCCATGGGCCCTTTAAACTGCTGCTGGAGATCCCGGCTGCCGCTGCTACCGCAGCGGGGGAGGGGGAGGGCACTGACTCTGACCCCCCCCATCCCCACCCCTTCTGCCCGAGGCCCCACCCCTTCCGGGGGCCAGAGCTGGCCCCAACCCAGCCCCGTACCAGTAAGTCCATATTTCTACTTTCACCCCTGTCTTCACCAGATGTGTATCGGTACAGCCAGGGCCGATGCAAGGAAGTTTCGTGCCCTAGGCGAAACTTCCACCTTGCGCCCCCCCACCCAGCTAACCCCGCCCACCCACCCCTCCCACCAGAGGAGCCCCCCCCCCGCGGCAGCTAGCCCCGCCCGCCACCCCTCCACCCAGGGAGCCACCCCGCTCTGCAGCTACCCCCGCCCGGGGAGCCCCCCGCGGCAGCTAACCCTGCCCACCACCCCCTCACCCCACCCGGGGAGCCCCCCTGCTCTGCAGCTACCCCCGCCCGCCACCCCCCCACCCGGGGAGCCCCCCTTCGCAGCAGCTAACCCTGCCCGGGGAGCCCCCCTTCGCGGCAGNCCTGTGCGCCCCCCCCATTACTGTGGGCGGCCCTCCCCGCGCCCCCCCGCCAGGAGCGCCCCCGACAGAGGCGGTGGAAGGTCCCACCCGCAAAATACCGACGACCGGGGCGCCAGCACCCCCCAAATCGTAGCACCCTAGGCGACCGCCTAGGTCGCCTAATAGGTTGCGCCGGCCCTGGGTACAGCTGCACCACTGGATGTATAGACATACCTGTGACAGAGTGTAAACTCCCTCACTGCTTGCCAGAGCTGCCCCAAAGAAACAAGCATCAGAAAACCAACAACATACTTTTTTAGTCTAAGACTGAAAACTTGCTTGCACAGCAAGAAAAGAGCTTGAGATTTTAATTTTCTGGAACAGGCATCAAAGTAACAAATCAGGATGGAACACAAAACAGGTCTAGTAACAAATAAATGCCATCAAAGAAATTAGTAGCATAGCAGAAAAATACCCATCAGACAAAACAATGCTGTCTAAATGTAATTAAAATAGAAATTTTAAATCTAGATTCAAAAGAACTGGAAGAATTAGTTGTACAGATGTCCTACAGGACATGTCTTGTTGTTGTTTAAAGCACAGCATGTTTTTTTTTTCTCATAGTAATAAGAAAAGAATTCCAATAAATTGGTCCCAAGTGAGCAGTAGAACAATATAATGAAAGGGCCCATGGAATTTGGGGAGAAGTAACATCGGGTGGGCTTTTCCAAATGTGAGTTAGCAGCATAAGCTAGGAATTTTAAATGAGCCTAAGGAGCTAGGTGCCCAAATACCATTGAAACATAATGACATTTGGGTGCCTAACTCTCTTAGGCTCATTTAACCCCACAAACTCTCAATGGAACTTGTATACCTAAATCACTTAAGTGTGTCTGAAAATCCCATGCTTAGTGAAACTGAAGCACAAAGATTATCTGCCCAAAGGGGTTGATACTTTTTATTTACATTATACATGTACTCTGAGGCTTAATTTGTTTGTAAAGTTCATTGAGATCCCTGAATGGAGGTAATACCAAAATACAAAATTTCATCAAACATGAACTAGAAATCTGGATTTCTGATGAATTCAACAAGAAAAAATTGCAAGACCTGGCAGTGGAGCTGATAAGAGATTTAAATGATAAAGTTATTTTGTCCTGCATCACAATTTAGGAAATCAGAGTTGAGAGTAAATTACTGAAACAGCCAAAAAAAAATCAATTGTATGCATATTTAGACTCTGAAAGCTCTGATACATCCAGCTAGATAGATATAAGGGCAAATAGCCTCAGAGAAGGTCAACAAAAAAGAATGCATAAGTGATAGTCAAAAAGCATATGACTTAATTAAGGCAGCAAACATAAAGAAAATAACAGATCCAGGACCTACAGCTATCTGATAAGTTACTTGGGATAAAGTCCTGCTAATAAATAACCTGAAGCAACCAATTAAAAGAATTCAAACAAATATTAACAAAGACAGAAAAAATCTTACCGCTGCCTAGTGAAAAAATAGGTAAACAAATCTAATGCAAACTGCTGTCCTGATGTTTCCAAATTACTCTACTGTCATATCTACTATGCTTTAGGATAACTCTCTATCTATCTATCAATATGGACATCTGATGCTAGAATGGGGACTAATTTATATGTACATTATTTTAATACGTAGATGGTGCATTTGTCTTTCTGCTTTGACTGCTTCATCTGCACTCTGCCCACTAATTCATCTCTGTGGGAACTATTTCATATTTCAAACCTTTGAACTCCTTTCAGACAATCTACCACTAAAACTTTTATTTCCACACCAATGTGAAATTTCAGGTTTGTTTATTAGTTATCATTTTTCTCCACCCAATCCCTACACAGGTGGGCTCATGATACTATGACAACTTGGAATTTCAGGTGGAGTGATATGAAAAATAGTACCAATAAACATCTTAAAGCGTTTCTAAGACTGTTTCCTTCAAAAATGTGGTTAAACCAAAATACAGAATGGTGGGGTGTGAGGAGTTGATTGGCATTTGTTTCAGTTGAGCTGTTTGGTGTAATAAGGTCATCCCAAACACAAACAGATAAATCCTTTATATCAAATATACAGGACTTAGCAGTTGCACAGCACTTTTCACCTGTAACCATTTTACAAAAGAGGGTAGAATTATTATCCCCATTTTATAGATCAGAAACCGAGGCACAGAGAATTCATTAGCTGGAATTCATTCAGTGCTGGAAACAGAAGGTAGGTGTTCCATCTCCCAATCCAGTGCCCTAGTCACTGGACACCTGCTCACCTCCTCTCTTAGCCCTGCTGCACCGCCACCCAGGAGCTGCCCGAGATAAGCACTGCCCGGCTGGAGGCCAGACCCCTCACCCCCTCCCCAACCCCCTGCCCCAGCCCTCAGCCACCTCCTGGAGCCAGCACCCCAAACCCCCTACTGTACACCGAACCCCCAGCCCTGAGCCCCCTCCTGCACCCAAACTCCCTCAGCCTGCACTCCTCACCCCCTCCCACCCACCAATCCCCTGCCCCAGCCCTGAGCCCCCTCCCAGAGCCAGCACCCCAAACCCCCTTCTGAACCCCAACCTCCTCCCCCAGGCTCAGCCCAGAGCCCCCTCCCACGCTCCAAACCCCTTGGCTCCAGCCCTGAACTTGCAGCCCCTCTCACACCCCTGCCCCAGCCCAGTGAAAGTGAGTGAGAGTGGGCAGAGTGAGCGACGGAGGGAGGGGGGATGGAGTGAGCAGGGCGGGGCCTCAGAGAAGGGGCAGGGAAGGGGCAGGGCAAGGAGGTTTGGGTTTGTGTGATTAGACAGTTGGTAACCCTAGTAAACTGTAATTCTTTGCATTTATGGGAAGTTGCTTCTGCAAAGTGTTGAAAGCATACATTTATTTATTTAATGGAGACCCCCTCCCCACTGGCTTGTAGGTATCCTTCTTCCCCTTCCAGCTCTGACAGTCCATTCCTGATCATCTGCACTAGCCACCTCTGAAAGGGGTGGAGGCAGGGAGGAGGTGGGCCCATGGACATCTCTCCACTTTACACCTGCCAGAAGAGTTAGTCCAGTGCATGGTGGGGAATAGGCTGTAGCACCCTAAGGACTGGTGCAGAAGATACTCCTCCAGTTTCCTTGAAGATCCATCGAGGCACAATCCCCACTGGAGCTTCCACTATGTGGTGCAGCTCCACTCCACCCCCCTCTGCCCCACAACATATGGCTGGACTTAAACTTCAGTTGAGCCCAAGACCAGTAATGCCTACACCATACAGAGGCAAGTGATAGCTTGCCACCCAGAAACTTGATTTGGATTCAGACTCAGAGACAGGATTTTACCTGGCCACACCTTATATAAAGGGGTAGGCTGTATTTCTGCAGCACCTACTTTTCTTTCTACTGGTATAATTTACATATGTCTGACGCAACATATTCCAAAAAATGACTGGTCCGTTGGGATTGGGAGTAACCTGAATATTGTTATGATTTTTGGTTTAAAGTGACAATCTATCATATAGCCCAGCTTGCCTGGTTGGCAAGATAGACTGGTGTGCTCAAGGGGACTGTCTGTGACTCCATGGTAAGACTGTTATAGTGCTTTAGGAGTTTACACCTGTTACTGGGTTGGTGAAATCTAATTGTAGACCATACAACCAGTTTGGAGTTTCTGCCCTGCTTTTTGACTTTCTACCCCGAGGTTGGCACTCATGGCTGTGAGCCACGCCAGAGAGTGTGACAGATAGAGCTTGGGTGTGGGGGATTAGAGAGCCCTGAAATCAGATGGGAGTTCTCAGACCCTGGTAGCTTATTACACATAATGGAAATGTGGATAACTACAACATATCATTCCAAAAGACAGAATGTTCAGCACCCTCAGGGTTCTTTCAGCTCTTTGGCACTTCTTCTCCCTCCCCACTTAAGGTTTAGCAACCCAACTGCCTGTGCCAAGGCACTTCTCTTCCCACCAACTTTCTCTCAAGTCCCTTGAGTCTAAGGTCAGCCAGAGTTTTAGTCTGCAAACTCCCAGAAGTCCTTGCAGCTCTCTCCTTGCCTTCTGGGATTTGCCTCTCAATTTTATTTCAAGCTTCACAGCTGATCAGGATGCAGCTTCTTTTATAATGCTGCTCCAGGCACAGCTTCTGGGGTTTTTTGGGTTGTTTGTTTTGGCTTTTTTCCTCTCCTTCCTTTCTTCTAGCTGCTCAGCTGTAGCTGGTAGCAACAGTGGATGGCTTTGGCATCTCACTATAATGTAGTCAGGGCTTCTCTATGGAGTTCCTGCTTTTACTGCTACAATCTAGTGCAAAGCCAGTGCTGGGCTTAAGCAAACTAAGCAATTGCTTAGGGCCCCTAGCAGCTCAAAGGGGGCCCCTATTCACTTTTTATTGTGTTGGGGTGGGGGGGACATTCTTGCTTAGGGCCCCCAATAGGCTAGTACTGCCACTGATCCAGAGGGTATTTGGAGGTGAAGTATGTTCTCTGACGGTGTAAGGTCCTAGGGGATTCTCTTAACCAGGCATGCAGAAAAGAGAAAGTGTTATGGTTAACTTCACTGATCCTAAAGTGCTGTTTTCCCTTCACGTTAAAGTCCTTTCCTGCATAGGAATATTTAAAACATTCTTTATTTCCACTCTGGTCTTGTAGCTTTAGCTGGTGGCTACAGGAAAATGCTGGGATATAACAGCCCTAGTTGTACCAGTGCTTCTCCTTCCTACATTCAGTGGCATGGAGCACATTCTCCTTCTCCCAGGCTGAGACCTTGTGGAGCAAGTTCTATCCAGGGGCAAATTGTAAGGGATAAATTATAAATCCTTTAAACACCAAGTTTATAGGGAAAGTGATGACATGGCCATCACTATAGCAGCACATGCGCCACAACTATAATTATGTAAATATAAGGAGAAGTGCTGGGTAATAAGTCTGCAAGTGATGAGTTGAGTGAGCACTGTTTGCAATGGCACATGAGGAAGAGTCAACCTTTCCAGCTATTTGAAATTAGTGAAGTTAACGTTTATTGACTAGAGCTAGTTCACTTCTATATGGAAGTCTTTGTGTAAAAGTTTGATTTTTTTTTTCTAGAGGCAGATAATGATTTTTAATAGATCAGATAATTCCTCTCACTATAAACATTTAACATTAGGATTTAAAAAAAAAAACACATGGAAGGGAAAAATGAAGCTTTTGAATTGACCAATCAGATTAAACTGGTTTAAGGACATAGGCAGGTTGATTTAGGAGATCTGTAGTCTACTTTTCTTGGATTAAATTTAAATCAACTTTATCCCTTTAACCCACTTTGTGGTAACTAAATGCAGTGTTACCTGTTACCTAATTTAGTTTCAGGGAGATCTCTAAACTTAAAATAATGAAAAATCCTTCTCTAGATAACTCCTAAAATCCAATTGTTCTTGAAAGGATTTATAGTAAACAATTGGAAAACCAAGTGTCCCACCTCATTACTATCATCCTTTGACCTTAGGAAGTAATCTCTGTATCAGTGTAGCCAGAATATCCAAAACCTTTCATAAGACAATCGTAAAAAGTTCTTAATTTAATTTTAACTCATGGTTAAAAACCACAGTTGAAATAAATGTCTCTTCTCCATCGGTCAAGTTACTGAATTCAGACAATGTGCAGATTTACAATTTCCAGAATTTACATCTTTAATTTTCGGAGAGGAAGGCAGACAAACTTGAATGCTCTCATTTTAAAAAGGGCAGATAATTCAAAAAGTACCGTAGGTGTTGCGCTGTTGTCACCCACCAGTGACAGGCACTTGAAGGGCTTTGGCAAATGGTTTTCAGCTCTGGGCTCCCTTGAACTGGTGTTGAAATAAGTTAGTTTAGAGCCTTTTTCAACCGCAGCTCTTGCGGGGCTTTATAAAACTGAGTGAGGATTATTAGCGGGAATGGAACGGAAAAATATGTTTGTTTATACTGTTTTTTAAACCGTTTTCAATACCAGCTCAGGGAACCTGCTCAGTTTCTGAACGTAGCCAGGACCTACTGATGCTCTGGCCAGCCCAGCGCTTTCTGTTTTTGGCAGGTCTGATCTGACTGGGGCTTTGCAGAAATCTACAAAACAATTCCCTGGGTGGGATTCCCATTGCAAACCAGGCTGCAGCACCTGGCGGCGGGAGAGGTTTGCAGGCCTGATTAGAACGCCGACAACAACGGGGCTGGGTGCAGGAGCCTGGGCGAGATGGGCTCGGCCGGCCTCTGCGGCGCCTGCGAGAGGAGCCAGGGGAGGCGATTCCCCCGGGAGAGAGGGGCCCAGGGCGGAGCCGCAGGGCGGAAGAAGGCTCAAGAGCCGCCGCTGCTCTGGTGCCCCCGCCCGCCCGCGTCTCCTAGCAACCACGCGGCAACAGAATAGCCGGGCTGGGGCAGCGCTGCTGCCGCCTTCAGAGCGTCCCCCGCGCGCCCGCTGCCTCTGCGTGGTGCGGCCCCTCCCCCTCCGGCTGCTCCCCGCGTAGCCCCTGCGCCTTCCCCCTCTCGCTGTCCCCCGCGCACCCCCTGCTGCGCCCTCTCCCGCTGCCCCCGAGCACCCGCTGCGTCGGCCTGCTTCACCCCCACCCCCTCCCGCTGCGCCCCTGCCTGCTGCCCCCCGCACACTCCTTCTGCCCCGCAACACCTCTTCCTTCCCCTCTGCCCCACACACGCTCTCAAGTGCTTCCACCCTCCCCCACACGCACCCTCTGCCCCCAGGTGCACCCTCTGGTTGTGTCCTGCCCCCACGTGCATCCCCTTTACCCCATACGCACCCTCTGGATGCCCTCTGCCCCCTCCCCACGCGCACCCCCCGTACCCTCTCACTGCCCCATTCCCCCTCTTCCCCTAGGCACCATGCGCCAGACTCCAGAGGACAGCATGCACTGCAGGAAGAAGGCGCCCCCGCACCAGCTGTAAGTGCTGCCTTTGCTGTGGGCTCTCTGGATGTGCAAGGCCCAAGTTCTAATCCTTGCAACCTCGGGGGCCAGCCCTGAGGGACAGTCCCTGCAGAAACTTGGCCCTGAGTGGGTGCTGGGGGGGGTAGCACCTGGTCCTGTGCTACTGGGTGTTGTCCTGCCATGGGCTCAGAGCCCTGGGGACTGAGCCCTTAATGACCTTCTGTCCCCAGGGCCTGATGCTGCCAGCCTTCGCTCACCTGAGTAGCCACCATTACTGCAGTCTTCTGATTGGGAGCCAGATATTCCTCAAATAAGTTAATACTTGCAGGAATGGGATCCAAGTCTTTAGCTGAACTCCTTGATCTTTCTATCTCACTGCACCCTGTGCTATGTGCCTACAATCATGTGTGTGCCTTGGGAGGCTGTAGACACATAATGCCACACTAGATCAGACCAATGGTCCATCTAGCCCAGTATCCTTCAGAGGAAATGAAGAGATCATGATCCATCCTATGTCATCCAGTCCCAGGTTCTGGCAGTCAGGTTTAGAGACACCCATAGCATAGGGTTGTGTCCCTGACCATCTTGGCTAACAGCCATTGATAGACCTATCCTTCATGAACTTAGCCAGTTCTTTTTTGAACCTAGTTATACTTTTGGCCTTCACAACAACTGGTTCTGTGAAGAACTAGTTTCTTATGTTTGTTTTAAACCTGTTGCCTATTAACTTCATTGGGTGACCCCTGGTTCTTGTGTTATGTGAAAGGGTAAACAACACTTCCCTATTCACTTTCTCCACACCATTCATGATTTTATAGCTCTTTATCATATCTCTCCTTAGTCATTTCTTTTCCAAGCAAACAGTCCCAGTCTTTTTAATCTCTCCTTATATGGAAGCTGTTCCATAACCCTAATCATTTTTGTTGCCCCTCTCTGTACTTTTTCCAATTCTAATACATCCTTTTTAAGATGGTGCAACCAGAACTGCACAGAATTTTCAAGGTGTTTAGATTTATATTGTGGCATTACGATACTTTCTGGCTTATTATCTATCCCTCTCCCTTTTTGCCTCTAAACACCTCTTTTATTCTGCTGCTTAGCCATGGTGGCTTTTTTTTTAAATTTAGGGGGGGTATACATTTCATTTGAGCCACTATTATGGTATTTTTAAATAATTTCCATGCAGGTTGCAGCATTTCACCCTTGTGATTGTTCCTTTTAATTTCCGTTGTTGTATGCAGTGTTATATCGGTGTTGGTCCCAGGATATTAGAGAGACAAGGTAGGTGAGGTAATATCTTTTATTGGACCAAATTCTGTTGGTGAACAAGACAAGCTTTGAAGCTACACTGAGATCTTCAGGTCTGCAAAAGGTATTCTGGGCCCTGGTGTACACTACAGAGTTAGGGCTAGTCTACACTGGCAACGCTAAAGGACAGCCGTGGCAGCGCTTTAACGTGGCTTGTGTGGTCGCAACCAATGGGAGCTGCAGGGGTGGCGCCTGCAGACAGGGCAGCATGCAGAGCTGCCTGGCTGCGCCTCCACATAGGAGCCGGAGGGGGGACATGCTGCTGCTTCTGGGAGCTGCTTGAGGTAAGCGCTGCCTGGAGCCTGCACCCCTAACCCCCTCCGTCCCAGCCTGGAGCAACCTCCTGTACCCCCAGTGCCTCATCCCCAGCCCCACCCTAGAGCCTGCACCCCCAGCTGGAGGCCTGCCCCCTTCCCCCCCCCCGCACCCCAACCCTCAGCCCATGAACTCCTCATTTCTGGCCCCACCCCAGAGCCTGCACCCCAACCCCCAATTTTGTGAGCATTCATGGCCCGCCATACAATTTCCATACCCAGATGTGGCCCTCAGGCCAAAAAGTTTGCCCACCCCGAGTTAGACTGACATCAACTGTTGCTGGCTTTCAGAAGCTGTCCCACAGTGCCCGACACTGACAGTTCAGTCAGTGGAAGTGCTCCTCGTGAGGACACGCACTGCCAACACAAGGAGCAAAGTGTAGACACGCACAAGTAATGTATGCTGGCATAAATTAGATTGGCTTAATTTTGTAGTGTAGACATGCCCTGAATCACAGCTAAATACAAGGTGGAACAGATTGATTAGCATAGGTAGTTAGTACATATTCCAAGGGACCATTCAAGGTGGAGTTAATAGGACACTCCACTTAGCACATATTCTAAGGAACCATTCAATCTACTTATGCTAAACATTCTGTTCCACCTTGTATTTAACTATGATGTTCACCTTTCCCAGACCAGAAAAAGAACTCTGTATAGCTCAAAATCTTCTCTCTCTCTCTCTCTCTCTCTCTCACCAACAGAAGTTGGTCCAATCAAATATATTACCTCATCTACCTTGTCTCTCTAATATCCTGGGATATCCTGCCAAGTGCTGCTACAGGTAAAAGTTACCTTTTCCAGTCCAACAAAATATCTTGAAATAAAGACTATTGTATTAGTGAACAGAAATGATGTTTAGCATAAAATGAGATTGTAAACTCTTCAGAGAGCTGAGCCACTTCAACTGAAGTCAATGGAAAGATTGTCATTTCCCCACAACAGGGTCCTTATCCTGATCAGGCCTCTAGGCATTACTATCATGCTAATAAAGTTATTATTAATGTTTGCATACAAAAGTGTCTTGTCAGAGCCAAGGCTCCTCAATGACTCCTTATTTGTTAATTGCTCTGAATCCAGCAATTATTAGTATGAGATAAGTGATTGATATCCATTGGTAGTATTATGTGGTGGTTTATTTCCTGTTCATGACTTGAAGCTATTGCATAAATAAGAAATTTCTTCCTATAGGCTATGGGCATGTTTGGTTCTGAGGAAGACACTTTTTGTTGAAACACTAGCTATATCTTTTATGTTAATTATCAGTTCTATTTATTATTTATTTTTCTAATAAAGTATTTATTCACTTTATTCATTGTTCACATAGAAATACTTCTGAAGTAGTCTGGGTTTTTTGAATTGGGGTGCTGTTTTCTTTGTAACTTGAATATTCAACTTATTATTCCATTTTATGGAAATGGAGACAAGCCTGAATGAGAGATTGCAGGCGGAAAGGAAGGAAAGGAGAAATTTTATTGAGTGTCATTAATGTGCAAATGATATTGTCAACTGTGATCAGAGATAATGTAGGCAGAGTATAAAGACAAGAAGAGGAGACTAAGAACAGATCCCTTGGGGACACCAGCTGAGAGAGGATGTAGGAAAAAAAGGTTGTTATCCTAGTATGATGTGAAAGATTTATTAGATAAGTTGGAAGAAACGCATTGGAGCTCCAGTCAGAAAAAACATATGTGCCAAGGTGATAGAGATGTGAGGGATCCACAGTGCCAAAAGGAGCTAATAAGTCAAGGAAGATCAGAAAAGAAGTGAGATTTTGGAAATTCAATACAAGTAAGTCATTAATAATTCTAGGGAGGATTGTGTTGGTAGAATGTCCAGGGCAAAAACTGGATTACAAAGGATCAGGTATTTATCATGAGTAACACCATTGAAGGTAGTAGATACATTAGTGCAAAAGTAGCGAGAGAGATCCTAATCAGGATTTAGGGTTAAACTCTGCTGTCCTTTATGACCATGTGAATTTAGAGTAACTCCATTGAAATCAGTTTTATTCTGGATTTGGAAAGTAGTGAGTAAAATCAGAATCAGGCCTACTAAGTTCTTAGCAGGTATTTTATTATCCTCTTCTATGTGATATAACTATTATACTATCAACAAATATTGGTATATATGTATGGAAATAATCAACTCTTTGTCATGTTATGTCTTTCAGCCCAAATACTTATAGAATATTTAATACTGATATACCAGAAGTAAACATGAGAATAGAAAAGTTCAACGGTGAATATATACCTAAAAAGAATAAACAGTCTTTCCAGCACTCATATTTACCAGAGTGGCGCAATAATCCTCAACCACATTATGCAAAATTAATTAACACCGACGTAAGGTTCTTAAATGAACCAATATACTATATGGAAACCGAAGGCACAGTGGCTAAAAAGGTAGGACCATTTTGCATTATCTTTCAAATTAAGGTCATATTCTAAATAATATGTACATGTATGTTGTATAAAAGAACTCAATTAACTAATCCTAAGGATCTGAATAAACCCCTCACTAGTAAGGAAATCGAGTATTACGCCTTAAAATCTCTGCTTAACTTACTCTGTTGTGCCATGTAAAATCGTTCACTGTGTGAGGATACTTGTATTAGCCAGGCACAAAGTGGCAAGTTGCTAAACTCTGATTGTCCTTGCTTTTGTAAGTTTAAGTCAGATTCTTGGATTTACTTTAGCACACTGTAGTTTGTAATTTAATTTGATTCTTTTTGTGTACTAGTATTAAAAGAGAACAGTGATTCTTAAAAAGGGTGTTTGTATATCTCATTTCTATGGCTACATCTACACTTGTGGCAGCATGCAGAGTGCAGACACTGCATGCCCAGCTAGCGCAGCGATAAATAGCAGTGTAGACAGTGAGACATAGCTTAGAGCAAGGGTTCTCAAGACATATTTTGGTGGCCTCAGAGTGCGGCCACCAATTCTTGCTGGTGGCTGCTCTCCCACTTTTTCCTAAAATACTTAATTAGCTTTAGGGAAAAACAAATAAATATGCACATAATACATGTCCAAATCATTGTAATTTATTTATTGCTAGCTAGTAAGTCTGTTGTGAAAAGTGATATTAACAAACATACAAGTATCACTTTTCACAGCACACTTACTCAGCCCTGGCAAGCCCGGGGACAAATTAAGCCTGGGATGGGGGCCCGGGGAGGCAGCGGGGGGCTGGAGCCCGAAGCCCCACAGCTAGAGCCCAAAGCCTGGCAGCCAGGGGACAGGGCCTCGGGACGGAGCTTGAAGTTGTGCGGATGGAGCCTGCCACCCCACCAACCCAGGGCTGAAGCCCAAAGCCTGAGCCCAACTGCCTCTGGGAAGGTGGGGAACTCACTGCCTGCCTGCTCCTACAGTGTTGTCCCCCAGGTGTCTCTGGGGAGGACAGGGCACAACCCCTGATGGTGGCCCCAGCAATCAATACCAAGGCAGTGCATCCAGGAGCAACGGAGAGGGGGAGGAGCCCCTACTTCCCACCACCACCACCATCCATCACAGCCCAGGAGGCTGTGGCCGCAAGAAAAGCCCCTGGTGGCCACATGTGACCACCAATAGCTGCATTTGAGAAACGCTGGCTTAGAGTACAGTGCTCTACAGGCCTGAACCCCCAGGATATAGATATACATAGCTCTCTACACATCCAAGTAGTGCCTCCCATGTCCACACGGCTATTTTTAGCAGTGTAATGTCCCACTGCCAGAGCCTTTCTCCACAGTAATAAAAGGCTCCAGCAGCAGGTAAAGGCTGCAGCGGGAGGAGACTCCCTGCTGACAGAGCCTTTCTCCGTTGCCTCCCCCTTGCTGGAGCCTTTCCTTGACACAGTGAGGGGGGAGAGAAGAATTTCAGTGCAGGACAGAAGAAGGGGGAAGAAAGATGCTGGATGTCAATGGGGTCATATCAATCAAACTTCAGACTAGGCTGATTTTTCTCCTATTTAGGAGTCAGAATGTCCTAAGCAACAGTGGGAGTAGATTGGGGGGGGAGGGGGGTGAGTTGAAAACTTGTGGAGGACTGAGGGAGAATTGGAGAAACATTCCATCAATACTTGCTTTATACCTAAGTGTTTGGATAGACATACATTTTTCTTCCCTTTGACTTTAAAGCATCATTGGTGGCCAAGTGGGGAACCATGTGTATATCATTATAGTCCACCTTACGACAGACAGAGCACTCAAAGAAATGATTTCCAGAAGCCAACCTGTACATTGTCTTCTCCAACTAAATACAGCAGTAAACTACAGCCTTCCTGTGGAATAGGTAAGAACCTGTAGGGAAGCTCTTTCCCCCCCTCCCCCTCTCCCCCATACACCAAGTCAGGTATAGTTTTTTTCTCTCTCTGTTCAGAATAAACAATAACAGGTAATTCAGGTACTTTTGTATGGGATCTTTTGCTGTCTGACTTTGGATCAAGTTTTGATCTCAATTGCACCAGTGTACATTTGGAGTAACTCCATTAAAGTCAGCTGAGTTAGTTGCATTGTTGTAAATCCAGACTAAGAGCTGAGTCTCTATCTAACTATCCATCCATCTTTCTTGCACTTATCATTATGATGTCTGAACACTTGGTAAATGTTGTCCATTTAATAACAACCACTGTATATAATACATACAAATACTTCCTATTGGCTCTCCCTCTTCTGCAGGTTGCAAACAAATTCAGATTATACAAATTATGGAAATGTCTAATTTTTAAATATAGCTGGAGAGTGAATTGCAAACAATCCTTGAACTATTCCCATCAGTTGCAAATGTATTTGGTATTCATAATTGTTCTCCAGATATTTTGGGTGAATACTTTTGATCAGAAAGAAACTGTTTGCTCTGACTGTTCTCCCTTTGTTTTGTGGTTGGTCACCTAAGTGGCGGTGTTTCTACTCATTGAATGTTCTTTTGTTAAAAAGGTTCAGGCAGGTAAAGAATGAATACGATTGAAAATTGTCTGAGCTGTGCCCCAAAACAGGTGTAAAGTAACTCCCTTACCTTTCCCCCAGCTGTGTTGTAGAACAAAGTAATAAAAGTGAGCCTTCACCAAATTTGTTAAAACTGCCCAAGTGGGAGCTGAACCTCCATCATGCAATGTTATAATAGTGACTGGAACTTTAACCCTGGCAACAGGGTTTCTTAGGATTCTTACCCTCCATAAAATCAAATAGAGAGGCATGAGGCAACCAGCAGTGTGCATATATGTGGGAGGGGCCTGGAGTGAGCTAACTGGCCATGATATCTGCATTAGTAATAGTCTCATGCCTGGATCTCTCTACATGCTCTGTCGAACTGTGGTACCAGCAAGCAGGGCTGTCCTCATGCTACTGTGATAATTCATTCAATAGCAGCTGACGTGCTGCATTTTCTGATTCCATACACATTTCTTCTAAGGGGGCAACTGGTCCTCAGACCAACACCCTTGTTGGCTATGCCAGGATTGTTGCTTACCACTTTATGGTATCCAAGAATACTGCAATGACAAGAATTTAGCAGCAGTCATGAAGAATAGTAGTGTCAGTGTACTACTTATGAGTTGCATGGTTCTCCACCAAAAAATGATGTATCACTATAGTGACTATTTAAATGTCAGAAAACATGACAGAATGCAACAAAGTATTTTCTGTTTAACAACCCAGCATTTTTCTTCTACTATCATTGGTACAGTTAGTGAAATGATATCATTGAAATAAAAATATATTGGCCCAGATGCTCTGCTGTATTGAGTTCCCACAAGCCAACAGCGAGCCTGGACATGGACAATTTTTAAAATGTGGCAAGGGGACTACCCAGTTGGAGAGTTTAACTAGTTCCTGTTCTCTGTGCAGCCTGAGTAGCACAAAGGGAGTAGAACAGGCCAGAGAATCTTAGGTTTATGTAGTGCTGAAAAACTCCAAAGCATTGTAGCTATTGTATGCATAGGTGTCACTTCTCTACCTGGCATTAAAAATGGGAACAGGGGTAAGCACAGCTCGCCTTCTATGTTAAAAGCAGAAGAAAAATTCCCTCTTTGGTCTAGCTTGAGACAGTGCTGCACACTTGGGGCTCTCTCCTCTTTGGTTGGTGAGGGGGACTCACTCAGCAAGAGAATCTGAAGTCAGAGCAGTAGAAGCTGGTAGTTGGCTGGGCAGAATCTGGTGCTCACAATCTTTTTGGCAGCCCATGCAGTAGCAACAGCACCTGAGGGAAGAAGGTGTCCCAGTTCCCTATATATTTCCTCTCCTCTGAAGCAAGATCTATGCCCCTGCTGACTCTCCTCCTTCAAAGGTGAGAGGGGAAAGACACCTGCAACTGCTGTCTTTCTTCCACCTATGGGGAAGCATAGAGAAGTAGCACATAATACATATCTTCAAAATCTTTTAAATCCCTGCAACTTTCAACCTACAGGAAATTGCATCAGGTATTGCAAACTGTTGGAGGCAAGAAGCTGCCAAACCTCCAACTTCTGTTTAGTTTTTGGTACACATTCTCTATCCTTGTCAAGTCTAAACTCTTGCATCTGTTGGAATAGGGGTAGGAGGAAAATGGAGGTGCTGCTGTGTGTCATGCATGCAAACACACGCGCGCACACGTTCTTTTTGGCTGGCTATGTACCTGCTTGGGATGTGAATTCCTTTGGGATACATTTCTTGTCCCCATTCTCTTCTCTTCGCTGCATTGCATCCCCAAGTGTCATCAAAACCCATGATGGCATCCACCAGAAGTGGTGAGTTTCTCTGACTAGTTTGAACTACTTTAACCCCTGTTCCCTACCATTGTAGTGCATTCAACTTTGGTGTGGAACAGTAGCTATATTACAAAGCACAGCAATGTAATACAACCTTTCAGGACTGGAAATGAGAATAGATAATATATCCAACTGAAACTGCAAAGGCACTCTAATTTAGATAGGCATATTGTTATTACCGCATTACAATTTGACCACTAATGCCCCTGTTATTGCAAAAAAGCACCATGGGTGTTTTGTTGACTACAGATGCTCAGGACCTCAGTTTTAGTGTCCACCCAAAAGAAAGAATCTCCTCCTAGTCTTGTGGTGGGACTGTGGTATCCCCAACACTGTGGATGTTCCTGGAATTGTTCTATCCAAATACTGACCACTTGACCATACTTAGCTTATAAGAGCTAAGATCACAGCCCAAGATGGTATGACTGAAGGTAATACAATTGGCCAAGTGCTCTTGGGTACTTTTAAATTATAGACTTAATTTTAATACGATGATGTTAAGTTGTCAGATAGCTCCTATCATTATGACAGCTTCCGTTTTTTGATTGTGTGGATAGCTTCGCACTGAATCCAAACCCCCAAAGTAAATCATAAAAGGATTTATTTATTTTAAAAATCTTTTAAAGGTTACTGTGTATAGTTTAGCTTGTGTGATGGAATATCTGAGAAAAGCGTCTCTGCTGCATACAGCTTCTGCTGAGAGCTGAGAGGACTGTCAGGGAACCATTTAGAGCTCTTCCCAGCACAAGTTAGAAGCAGCCTGGGGAGCTGCTCAAATTTACACCAGCCAACTATGATTCCCCATAACTAGCTGGGGACTGCTGGAGCTTCCCAGCCCAAGGCCTGGAACTTGTGGGAATTTTCTGCTCCCAGGTGGTGCAAAGGGACCAGATCAGGACGGAGAATCTGCCCCACTGCATTAGCAAAACACTAAAACAACTTACACTTTCTTCAGTTCCAAGTGGTAGTGTCCAAACGCAAATATTAAATGAAAAATGAAGGTGTTTTATTATTAAGATACTCAACTCTTAAGTGTAAAAGACAATAAACAACTAAAGGCAACAGAGCTTAGATTAAATGTTTGATCGTGGGCCCTGCTTCATCTGCTTTTTGTCGCTCCAAAGTGGACCTAAGCTTGGTGGGTCTGGTCCTTGGAAAATCTCCCCTCTGAAGTTCATTGGGTGGGGCAGAGCTGCTCCAGCTGCTCCTGTGTAACTCTCTCATCCCCAGCTGCCAGTGTGGGGAGGGAGGGGGCATAACTAGAGCAAAAGAATGTGTGACTGGGGTTCCCCTGTGTTCTGGTGGACCCCAGATGTTGTAACAGCTCCTTGGGGCCATTGGTAGCTGGCACAAGTTAGAGCAGCCTCAGTCTACAATAAGCTTTGCCAAGGGCCCAGTCTGGTGTATGGCAGTCCCAAGATCAAAAGAGTGCAAAGGGCACCACTGTGCCCCTCTGTCCCTTCAGTTGCACTGAGTATTGCTCAGCTGCAACTGAGGGTCTGGCCCTCAAAGACAGATACAATAACCAGTCTATAAGAATGTTCATACCAATTAAATCTTATCTAATCATTCGTTCATCAACCCACTTAATTAGCCATGGACTCTGGTATTTCAGCTATGCTATGCTATGCCATGTCAAAAATGAAAGTGTTCTTTGTGTAGTACGCCACCCATCAACTGCCTGGCTGCTATCCGCTGTAAAGTCAACAAATATTTCTCATGCAGCAGAGCTGTATCTACTGGAAAATAATTATTCACTTCTGTTTTTTTTAAACCAAGATGAGTTAAAAGCCATATTCTTTTCATCCTATGCTATTTTGATATTTGATATATCAAATGCAAGTTGGCTTCTCAGCTCTCTTGCAGGTTTAATTTGACTCATATACACAGAGAAATCACATTTGCTAGAATGTGGTTTGGTAATATAATCACTCTATTAAAAAAAGTAGATTTGTAAGATTGAAAATGATGTATTTTAATAGCATAAATGAAATAGTACAGTAAATTGGAGGTAGTGATGAGTCAAATCTGCAAACCACATCTCATGTGGTATAAATGGGCCTGGCTCCATTGGTTTTAACTGATCTGCAGTAATTTACATCGGCTCTGGATCTGGCCCTCTAATTTTATTTTATATTAAAGAACACAACCAAAACCAAGGAATGCACTGAGATAATCATGCTTTGTTTTTACCAGCAAAGTGCCTGATTTTGCAACCCCTACTCTCATTGGGTAGGAATTTCTTGCTCACTTCAATGGTAGTAGTCTTATGAGTAAGTGCTGGCCAACATGAATAAGGTTTGCAGAATCTAGCCTGGAAATGTTTATTGACAAGTTTATTTTAAGCAGTGGCTTCTGTAGAAGAAAACACAGGGGGTTTAAATCTCAAAGAAGTATAGGGCAGTTAAGCTGTATGAATCCCACTGAGGCAAAGACCCTTTTTGCCACTGTGAAAACAGTCATCCATGGCTGGACATCAGCTTAGGCAGTATACATATTAGAAACTTTTCTGTGTTAACAGAGTTACCAGAAAATAGATTCAAAGCATTTGTCAGACATGACAGGGCACTCTGCCTATTTTGGTCTTGCAGCACATTCTTTCCTATTACTGTTCTGGGGGCTTAATCCTGCACTTAGATGTGTGCTCACAGCTCCCATTTACTTACATGGAAGTGTTGGGTGTGTGACAGAGGGCAGAATTTGATTTTGTAGTTTGATTACAGTAGCGCCTAGGGACCCCAACTAACATTTGGGCTCTGTTGTGCTAAGTGCTGTACAGACAAAGAGTAAGAAACCGCCCCTGCCTTAAAAGAGTTTGCAGTCTAAATAGATAAGACAAAGGAACTACTATTGTTCCTATTTTACAGATAGGGAACTGAAACGAGAGATTAAGGGGCAGATTTACAAAGGTATTTAGGTGCACAAAGATCCATATAGATGCCTAGTGGGATTTACAAAAGCACCTAAGTAGCATAGGGCCTAACTCCCATTGAAAGACATAGGATGAGGGATCTAACCTGCTCAGATACACTTTATTTATTTTATTTTTATTTTATTTTATTTTATTTTTAAAATGCCACTAGGTGCATATCTGTTTCATTAGGACCAGATTTACAAAAGTATTTAGGCACCTAAGTGACTTGCCCATGGTCTCACAGGAAGTCTGTGGCAGAGCTGGGAATGGAACCAAGGTCTCCTGAATCCCAGTCCAGCCTTGTTGGTGTTCTTGCCATTGTTTCAGTTAGTGCTAAGTGTTCCCCCTCCTCCTCCCCTGATTATTTTCTACTTTTCAGAATTTTAGAAAAAGCAAAAATGAATTCAGTAGTTGTGTGTTAGACCTTGTCTACACTACCAAGTTTTGTCGACAAAGGTTATGTCGACACTCAAAAATCGGCCTAATGAAAATCGGAATATCATGTTCACACTCGCTCCCTCTGTCAGCAGAGGGCATCCACAGTTGGGGCACTATCATTGACAGTGTGAGCAATGCACTGTGGGTACCTATCTTTCTGTTGCTAGGTGTTGCGATCCGCTCCGCCTTCCCACAGTGCATCTTGGGACCGGGCTCAATGTGCCATGATGCATTGCTTTTTGTCCCAGTGCTCCATGGGCTTCCAGCATTTTGCAGCTTTTTTCAACAGCCCTTCTTTGCTGTGCACCCCGGCATCTTTGTGAGAAGGGATGGATCCCGCACTGCTCTTCTGTGCTCTAACTGCCATGAAGACATTGTGGATTGTGGACATTTAGTTAATCGTAAAGTTCCTAACTGAAAAAGACTCCCAGTCACCTGACATGCTGTGTGATATGGATAAGAGCAACTTTAGATTGCTTTTGGTATTCACAGAACAGCTGCATAGGGTAGACTGTCGCTTTTGGGCTCAGGAAACAAGCACTGAATGGTGGGATTATATCGTCATGCAGGTGTGGCATGACGAGCAGTGGCTACAGAACTTTCGGATGCAGAAAGATACCTTCCCGGAACTGTGTGCGGAGCTCGCCCCAGCACTGCGGCGCAAGGACACCATACTGAGAGTTCCGCTCTATCGGTAGATAAGTATATGGCAATTGCTGTGTGGAAGCTGGCGACTCCAAACTGCTACCGGTCAGTCGAGAATCAATTTGGAGTCAAGAAGTCTACCGTTGGGGCTGTGTTAACGCAAGTGTGCAGGGCAATAAATCACATCCTGCTACGAAGGACTGTGACTCTGGGAAATGTGCGTGAAATAGTGAATGGGTTTGCAGAAATGGATTTCCCTAACTATGGATGGGCGATAGATGGCACACACAATCCAATTTTGGCACCAGACCTCCTTGCAACGGAGTACATCAATAGGAAGGGGTACTTGTCCATGGAGTTGCAAGCACTTGTGGATCACTGTGAGTGTTTCACTGACATCAATGTGGGGTGGTGCATGATGCATGCATCTTTGGGAACACTGGCCTCTGTAGAAAGCTACAAGCGGGGACTTTTTCCTCCAAACCAGAAGATTACAGTGGGGGATATTGAAATGCCCATAGTGATCCTGGGAGACCTGGCGTACCCTTTACAGCCGTGGCTCATGAAACCTTACACAGGACACTTGGACAGCAGTAAGGAGCAGTTCAGCAATAGGCTGAGTAGGTGCCTGATGACAGTTGAATGTTTCTTTGGCAGATTAAAGGCGCACTGGCGATGCCTTTATGTCAGGTTAGACCTTAATGAGGATAATATTCTGATGGTCATAGTTGAGTATGTACGTTGTATAATCTCTGTGAAGCTAAGGGTGAAAGGGCTATCAGAGGAGCCCAGAGGGGGACAATTCAAATCAGGGAGGGTTTGAGGCAACACTTTGAAAATGAGAAGCAGTAATGTATATCTCTGTGTTTGGTGCTGCAATGTTACATTACATGTAGTTTTCCTAGGAAGTAATGGTGACATTTGGGCCTTACATTCCAGCAAGCACATGAATAAACTGCCTGAGTATGTAGTGCCTGCTATCTCAATTTGTAGAAAACAAACAAAGATGAGTTACCATTCAAAAACTTTGCTTTTATTGCACAAAAAACAGTACACACAAAGATGCTTGGTGGGAAAGGAGAAACCTGGGAAGGGCAGACTTTCAGAGCTGGGTGTAGATCCAGCTATCATTGTGAAAGTTGTCCGAGTGGGTGGAGCGAAGGGGAAACCGAGAAGTCCTGGAAAGTGGAAAGGAATGTGCGGGCAGAGTTGGGGGGGATGGGGGAGGAATGGCATGGAAAAGAGTTCTGAATGTGCTGCAGGGGAGGGCGGGCACGGATCTGCTCAGTCTGCAACATTATTAAGGACTTCAGCATCTGTGTTTGCTCCTCCATTACTTTAATCATCTTCTCGGTAGCGTTCTTAATAAACTCCTGATTCTCTTTTCTGTCCTGCCGTTCGGTTTCCCAGCACTCCTTGCATTCCCTTTTCTCTGCATTGGAGCAGTGCAGTACCTCCTGGAACATGTCGTCTTTGCTGCGTCTTGGGCACTTTCTTATCTGGCGGAGATGCTCGGCTGGTGTGTGTGGGGTGTTCCTGAAGGCCACATCTGCTGGAGCACAAGGGACAATGCACAGAAGCAGGATTGTTAAATTCACACATAGTTTTGAAACATTTCAGTTAAATACACCTTTTGCAACATAACAATCATGTTCTCACTGACCCTTGGCAAGCACAAATCTCTGCAAACACCCAAAGCATGGTGAGTGTTGGGGGTGGAGGGTGGGGCACTCCACATGGGGAAAAGAACATGCACTCTGCAAGGATTGTGGTACAGCTGACTAAGGGAAAAAAAAGTAAATTCTCCCACACTTTTCCACAGGTGGGGGTCATTCTAGCAGATATCTCACTGCTAAGGGTAAGCAGGGAAACCAGGGTACATCTACTCCATGCTTGTGGCTTCCACCCTGCTCCCTATGCTGCTTGCCTGTGTGACTCTTTGGTCCCTGCAGAAGTAATTGCCGAATGGCAAGGGAAAGTTTCCTACACTGGGGGAAGGAACAAAGCTGCTCTGCCATGGAACCTGCGGCAGAGGATTACCAAGTACCTCCAGGAAACTTTCCTGGAGATCTCTCTGGAGGATTCCTGTGAGATCTCGGAATGTATCAACACCCTGTTCCAATGTACTGATTAGCTACACAGAGAAATGTCCAGCTCACAGAAACACATCCACCATCCCACATTTCTATTCCCTGAACCCACCTCCGCACTACACAAGCCACATCCACTTACCAGGAGTCTCATCTCCTGTTTCTTGCTCGCCGGAGAGCAACTGCTGAGACTGGCTAGACACCTCTGGAGTGGAGAACAGTTCCTGGCTGCCTGCCCCACTGGCATCTAACTCCACCTCTTCATCAGTTATTTCATCCTCCCGGGTTAGGTCCTCTTTCCACCACCTTCAGGCCCACCGAAGTATCTACGGGCTCTTGGCGGTGGAGGTGGGGTCACCGCCGAGGATAGCGTCCAGCTCCTTATAGAACTGGCAGGTCTTAGCAGGAGTGACGGTTTGCCTCCCTTACCTTATGATACGCCTGCCTCAGCTCCTTTATCTTCGCTGTGCACTGCAGTGTGTCCAGATCATAGCCCTTCTCGCACAAGCCTCAGGAAATGTACCTGTAGGTATCCCAAATCCTATGGCTCAAGTGCAGCTATGACTCCTCAGCCTCCTCCCCATATACTGAGCAGATCCAACAGCTCCATAGTGGTCCAAGCAGGAGAGCGTTTGCTGCTATAGCCTGCCATGGTCACCTGGGAAGATGCGATGAGACCTCTCCATGCCGAGCCAGCAGGAAATGGAATTTCAAAAATCCCTGGGGCTTCTAAGGGGGAGGGGCAAATGGTCATTTACTTGGCTGCAGGGCAGTGGAGTTCAAATTGCTGACCAGAGTGGTCACGATGGATATTGTGGGACACCTCCTGGAAGCTAATTAAAGGGATGAAATCAAGCGTGGTGTTTACATTGGCATTTTGTTGACAAAAATTTAGAGGAAAAAGATTTTTGTCTCTTGTCGGGGTGGTTGTATTATGTCACCGAAACAGGGTATTTTTGCTGACAAAAGTCACATCACAGGGTGTACACATTCATTGTTTTGTCGACAAAAGGCAGCTGTTGTCGACAAAACTTTGTAGTGTAGACAAGGCCTTAGTGAGTGAATATAGCACAAACTCTTGAGGTAGTAGACTTTGGGTAACATTAACTTTTTCAGAAGCGCCTAAAAGTGACTGAAGAGCCCAAGTCCCACTTTCAAAAGTGACTTAGGCATTCGGTAGCCTAAGTCCCACTGAAAGTCATCCTTTATCGCATGACTGTTTGTTGCTCTGTCTGCCATACATTACTGCCGGGCTATGCTTCTACCTTGTCTTCATTCAAATGAAAAACTCACTTCTGTGAGGCCCACAAGAAATGAATTTAGAATTTGAAACACCACAAAATACTGAGCCATCCCCACAATTGGATTTCACAGTACTTCCTGAATGAAATCCTGGCCCTATTGAAATCAATGGAAAAATGCTCCTTGACCTCAGTAGAGTCAGGCTTTCATCCCTTATCCTGCATGGGCCGAGTTCTGAGCTCACACCACTGTCGATCAAGAATAACTCCACTGAATGCAACAGAGTTACTACCAGTGTGAATGGGTTCAGAACCAGGCACTGCAAGTCTTCCCTTTTACACTGTAAACTTTTTGGGGCAAAGGCTGCCTTTGTTTCTTGTACTGTAGTGCTGAGCATCATGTTTGAATTAAACAATTTAAAAAAATGAGATTTCCCTGTCTTTTTATCACAAGGCTTTGTCCTTGCATTAGCAGCTTCTGCTCCCTTTTATATACAGACAAAGCACAAGGATGTCTGTATTAGCAGTACTTTAACAATAGAAGGTTACACAGGTTTTATATCAGTGTAAATTCATTAAAGCCAATGAAGTAACACTGCCATCACACCAGTTCACAGAGTGGAGGCTTGGCCCCATTATTTATTATTGAACCTTCTCTCCTACCCCCTTCACTTGCCAAGATGCTTGATGTGTAGGGGCTCCCTTTAGTCCCAACTTTGAGAAGCAGCTGGCAGAACCTCACTGTGTAAGCCTCAAAGAGCAGGGTGGGAAGCCACCACTTCCGCCACTTTCACTACTGAAGTGGTTGTATTAAACAGCAGAGCAGCATCGGAGCTGGTGCATGGAATGCAATCTTCTGCTAGAGAGAGGGTTAGGCGAGGTAGGGCATTTAATGTGGCTTGAAGAGCCAGTGCTGGCAGAAACCTCTCTCCTTCCTGGGGAGTGCCAGTACCTCTGCTTCTCCCCATAGGTGGATCTAGAGTTCTGCCTTCAGAATACTCCTCCTGTATATTTAAATACAAATAATGAAGCAGTTTATTTTGGATGATTGATTGTGGGGATATTGCTCACAAACCCAGATCATCTAATTTCACATCATGCCATTCCATTAATAAGGAAAGTGATGGTTTCCATGTGTTGGCATGTTTGTCATTTTGAGGGTGAGCCAGTTGTCTTTTGGCATTCAGGCTTCTATAAGTGATGGAAGATTAGGCCTTGGAATTGGTGTGTTAAATGGCTCAATTCCTTAAAAGGTTATAAATGCTGAGATATTCTCTGGGAAGTAATGTACTTTCTGTTTGACTTTACAGAGATAAAAAATAGGGGGGGATTTTTATGTGTATCTCAGTTTTGCCTGGTAAAAGAATAATAAAAAAGCTAGTGTATTCCTATGTGCTACATAACTGCACTAACTGTTGCCTATTGAGACTTGTAAGGATCCTCCTCCTTACACCGCCTCGTACAGCCATTTCAGCAGCTAAGGTAGTTGACAACAGCGATTTTGGCTATAATTTATAACTTTGGAGCTAATTTGTCCTATTTGTGAGTTTTATTTGTGTACACCTATTTACACTCGCTGGGGCTCTGACTCAAAGACTCCATCAAATGACTGTCAGGCATGCTATATTAGGATAGCTCACAAATCCAGAGAAGTAGATGGTTTAGTATTCTAAAACTTTGTCTAGGCATTTTACCATGGCAGTATCTGAGCACCTTACAGAAATACTATGGTTGTCGTCATCATGGCCCTTATCCCACAAAATGCTTACACACATACAACAGAACTACTCACCTGCTTAAAGTTAAGCATATCTGTGTGTGTGGGATCAGATCACATGTTGCTAAATTACAAGCGAGTCTTACATTTGGTTTTCTTCTCTTCTGTCACATGAAGAAAAAAATTGGGATTATTATTATTGTTTTCTACTGGAATATTATATAATCTATTATGAGTGTGCTTCTGTTATGAAAACTCATGAACTAATATCACTTTCTTGAATTTATTGATAGATTTACTATGCTGAACCAAATTATTTGTGAATAATTCATCAGTTTACATAAATAATTTGTGAATATTTGACAAACATTATTGATCACCTATAGAGGTGGTCAAATACTGAGAAAAATGTTCATTAATTTATTTGAGGATTGACAAGAAAAAAATCAGTGGAGATATTCATTTGAATTATTTGGCCAATTCAAATTCTACTTTATCACTAGAAAATGCCACTGTTCAAGGTTCCAATAAAAATATTCCATCCATATTTAATTGACCAGAAATTAAACATTGAGAGCAAGACCTCAAATAGTGCAATTGATTCCTCTTCAGAATCTTTTGAGTGCTAACTTGCCACTTTTAACACATCAGCAAAATGTAATACTGATCACTTGTGCCAGAACAATGTACTGCTAAATGCTAGCTGGATCCTAAACCTCCAGTAACTAAAAACTAGTTGAAAGAGTTTGCAACTTGCAAAAAGACGGGAAGATTAATTTTACAAAGTGGTCTGCCTCTTGATCTAAACTTGATATATCTGGCATCAAAGCACTTAAACATAGACTCAAAATCCACGTTATGCTGATCTTCCAGAACACATTATTGACCTCTGTTTCCATGTCTACTCAGTGGTGTATCTTGTTTCCTCGAATATGATTCTACCAAAACTCAGTGGGTTATCATCTTTGTGCCTGATTTGCCCTTTGCCTCTGTATGGTGCCGGTGAACACTGTTTGTACACTGTGTTCATGTATTCTGAGTTAGCCCTGGTCTACACTAGAGGGGGGGATCGATCTAAGTTACGCAACTTCAGCTACGTGAATAACGTAGCTGAAGTCGACGTACTTAGATCTACTTACCGCGGTGTCTTCACTGCGGTAAGTTGACGGCTGATGCTCTCCCATCGACTCCACCTCGCCCTGGTGGAGTACCGGAGTCAACGGGAGAGCGCTCGGCGGTCAATTTATTGCAACTAGACTAGACGTGATAAATCGACCCCTGCTGGATTGATCGCTGCCCATCGATCCAGCGGGTAATGTAGACAAGCCCTCAGGGTGAATGTATTGATGTATTCATTGGTGTACTGACCTTTTTGGGTACAATTTCCTCAGTGTATTTATGTGAATTTTAGTGCTCATGACCAGTGCCCTGCTGACAGCACTGGAGACTCAATTTCTCCGTTTATCTCCAGAACAGACACAGCATGGGCAACATTAGCATAAACTTGTTCACACTTCCCTGCTAGTGTGCTTGGGCAATGATGAGAAGGGACCATCTCTAGGGCGGAGAGGATAGTTCAGCCCCCATTGCCCCCTTTATTCCTTGCCTGCCCTCTTTACTGTTTTCCTTTTAATGATTAAAGGCCCAATCCAGCTCCCTCCAAAGTCCACGGGAGTCTTTCCATTGATATTAGAACGAGTAGATCAGCTCCTTTATTGTAGTGAAACTTCTGTATCATTCTGTTTTATCATACAATTATATGGAGAATATTTTAAAAATATTTTAAATTACGTGTTGTGTTCTCTTATGAGTATATCCAAGTAAAAACTGGATGAAATAGAAGATGGAACATTAGCAACTTCAAACATCTTGGCACAATGGGAAAATATTGGGTTCTGTTCCCAGCTCTCCACTGACTTGATGTGCAACAAAGCTTCTAGCCAGCTCACCACTGTGCCTCAGTTTCCTCATCCGTAAAATGTTAATATTCAAGGTCATTAAACAAAAAGTGCTATATAAGAGCTAAATGTTGTTATCAATAGATAGGGCCAATTAACCAATTGTCTTTAAATTTTTCTTAACACAAAGAATAAAATCATTTTTAATTTATACCCTTTAAGAATAATTGAATTTCCACCAAATTTAGGCCTTGATCCTGTAGCGTATAGCATGAAGTCCATATCTGCCCATATGGTACAAGTCGCATGATAAGGGTCTTTGTTGTAAACATAAGATTTCAGCTCTGATCCCATATTCAGTGTTTATTTTCAAAATATCAGAGGGGTAGCCATGTTAGTCTGGATCTGTAAAAAGCGACAAAGAGTCCTGTGGCACCTTATAGACTAACAGACGTATTGGAGAAAGCTTATGCTCCAATACGTCTGTTAGTCTATAAGGTGCCACAGGACTCTTTGTCGCTATTTTCAAAATGTGTGTCCTAACTGCTGCAGCAATTTAGATCTGTTAACACTGTGCAAATGAAAGCACATATGGTCTATATTTTTCAAAGGTGACTAGTGATTTTGGGTGCCCAATTTGGGATACCTTTAAGGAGCCTGATTTGCCCAAAGCATGAAGCATTTGTTCCCAGAAAATCAGGCCCCTTTAAAGTGTATCAAGTTGGGCACTCAAAATCAGTAGTCCTATTTGAAAATTAATTGAATTATGCTTTAAAATTATGTATTTATACTGTACACATGCAGCATATTTCAGTATAGCATTTTAGTCTGTGTCATGAAGTAGTAACTGCAAAATTTATTCCAGTTATCTTGGACAGAATACTATCATCTGGATTGAAAACTGGCTAAAATATTTTAAATAAAGAGTAAAATTAAATGGCAATATATCAAATTGTGGCAAGTGTCTAAACAGCCACCCTGAGATCTGTGTGAGATCTGGTCTTGGTACTCTGGTGCATAGGAGGAGTTTACAGCATGTACCATTTTTTATTTTTTTAAGAAGGTGCTGACTGCTTCCTGGATGTGCCAGGCCCACTCTGTGTTTCAGTGTGAAGAGGGGCAGGTCCATTTTTTTCCCCTAGTGGGGACTCACCAGGGGAGGAAGGCTTCTTTGCATTCCTTCCTGACACCCACCCACAGGCGGGCCAGTTGCAATCTGTGCCCAAGATTGTTCTTGTGATACAGAATTATAACTCCACTTGGGTCTTTTTAATATTAAGCACTAGGAACTGTATTGTCAGGAACAGTCCTGTACGTACTAGGTGATCTAACAAGTGTTTTCTATATCTCACTTTGATAATTCTTATACTCAGAATGCCCTTCCAATTTCTATTTGTCTGGCTTCCATTGTCACCTCATCCAAATCACTCATTTAAAAACAAAACAAAACACTTATGCAGCATTGCCTATGAAAAATGAGTTCGTTTCCACTCCAAAAAGCCTTGAATCAACATGATGGATGTATGCATGTAAAACTGAGTGTCCATACAGTCATGTAACTAATTCATGCCCCTCTTTGCCCCTCCCTTTCCTGATATATGTTACATCTTCACTTGTCTGTCAAACCCATCTGTCTTTTTTTTTTTTTTTTCCTTTTGTGTTTCTGTGCAACATCTAGTACATTTGTGAGTGCTGTTAAACAGTGATTCTGTGCTGTACAACATGAGGCCACGCCATACATCATTGCCCTGACTTTACAACAATATTTTTTTTTCCCTCCAGTTCCACTTGCAATTCCTAGAACATCAACAAGCCTTCCAAAAATTTTACAGGAGCGGACCTCCTTTATTCATCAGTACAATGCCAGAAAATCTCCTAATGAACCCATCCGAGGAAAGGTAAAAACAATGTGCATCCTGTATGATTAATAGCATGCAGGAAGCTGGAGGAGTAAGTTTATTCACAAACTTCCGACTAACTGTTTTAAAAGTAAGAAATACTGTCACATGCTTTAGAATTGCCAGGATTTATTAAAAAGTGTCATTAATATTATAACTTAAACATGTCATTCTGTGTTTATGTGCATCATAACACCATGGTTTCCGGCGCCTATAATAATAGTAAATGCCCAAATGATGTATGACACAGTTTGGATTTCCAATAGGTCTGTGTCCGCTCTCACTTACATCTGAGGTCAGTGGAGTAAAAATGATGTGCGACCGGAACCAGGCCCAATGTGTATTTTGAAGCCATTCCATAAGTAAATGTCCAAAAGTTTTGTCAGTCTTTGTTGCCTACAAGTTTTTGTGTGTGTGTTTCTTACAAATCAATAATTAACTGTGTAGGGGCCTGATCCAAAAGCAATTGAAATCAGTGGAAAGACTTCCAGTGACTCCAGTAGGCTTTGAATCAGGCCCAAAATGCAGAATTCCATGGTTGGACACATTTTGAAGAGTACAGCCTATTGTTTGTTCCCACTTCTGTTTATAAAAAAGAGAACCTTTCTGTGCGACCTTAATGGACAAAGTCATTTGGGTTCCAATCATAAATCTCCTGGCCTACAAAAGCAGCAGTTTAGAATTGTATCCATAGCAACCCATGTAGCAAGAAATGAAATTTGATCTGATTAGACTTGCACAGGAGAGCTATATGCAAGTCACACACTCAGAGTGACAGAATGGTTGTGAACCAGAGAAAATACGATGCATTTTTTCTTTTATTTGTTGTTTCTCTCCAAGTTTTCCTGCTGTGCCCCATTTCATGAATAAAAAAGGCTAACAGGCCAGTCACTATTCCATTGCTTGCAGCTATTGGGAGGGGACCTAGGCTGATGGCCAGTAGAGAGACCAAGAAATAAGTGGATGTTTTGCCAGCACTTGAACTAATAAATGAACTCAGATCACAGCTGTTTTTACTAACTGCTTATGCTCCCCTGGTTAACATCAACCTTGTTTCCCTTTCCAGCGACATGGAGCTTTTGTGTGGACAGAGATAAAACCAGTGAGTGGGCCAATAGTTCCTCAGGGAACAGAAGTATTCCTGAGTGCTAGAGGGTCAGGCTCACTGGAACAGCCAAAAACAGAGAAAGGAAACTCAGTGGAAAGCCAAATGACCTCACCCAGTCTCTGCCTGCAGAATTCCCAGGAGACATTAGGCTGTGAAACTCACTTATCAAAACCAGACGTCAGAGAAGCAGCCAAGGCATACCCCAGAATCCCTGAGAGCGCACAGAAGAGTTCAGACATTTCTCAGGCAACTGAAGTGGATGTTATCCGTCCTGCTGGGGAAGAGTCTTTATGTCCAGCAATGAAAGGTCCTCTAGATAAATCTCTGGATAGGTTACCTCCCGCACATAAAAACATATGAATCACTGATATCACCATCGGTCACTAAAACGAAGAGAGCCTAGAATCACTGTGCAAGCTAATGCATTTCCTTGGTCTAATATCAATCATATTAAACACAAGCTAACAATTCACTGGTGTCAGCGGGAACACAGTACTCCTTTGACAAAACAACAGCTGCACTGTACTTTGATGTTTGTAGAAAACTATATGCCTATAAGAATTATGGGTTGTTGTTTTTTTTAAGGTGGAATTGATTTCCTTGTTAGGCTGAACACAATCATCTTGATCATATATATTCTGTATTAAGTCTGACTTTGAGTTAATTAACACTTTTGGGTCTGGTAGTTATGATTCTTGAAAATGTACTTTTTTTTCAATAATAGAAACACCAATTACAATGTTTGGTTTTATTGCTGATTGCTGTTATTTTAACATATATAGTTGTGACATGCATTATCTCCTTGGATGCTGCAGTGTGGGGTATGATTTCACACACCATATGGTGTCAGCTTGTGATAAATGGAAACCATTGTGCTTCCATAGGAAACAATGGCAGTCAAGAGAGAGAATTTGCTGTAGCCCACAGGAATGCAAAAATAATGTGTATTGCCACTCTAAACAGTTAACAAGGACAATTTTGGAGTAAACCCTTTCTTTCTTTTTGGGAACAAGGAGGACAGGCATTTTCTTACAGACTTGTGCTGCTGTTCTTGTTTTAGTGTGTTACACGTCAAAAATGCAGAAGAGATCTGAATTACTGTACGCTTTTCCCCAATACTAGAGAAAATCCATGAATACAGAGACTGATGGGTAAACTTTTATTGATTGGACTATTTCCCTATTTTTTTCATGCTGCGACTTCTTATGATTCCCAACAAGAATTCTCCCAGTTACACTCTTAGGGAAACACAGAAAGTTTAGGCTTGAGTTATAACCTACAGTTATTCATCAAACAGTGAAGCAAGTTATTACCTGTAGTTCTTAAACAGCTCCTCTTGTATACCGGAGAGGTTAATGTATGCATTTTACTTCAGTGAGAGCAATAAAAAGTTTAATTTCCAGCTTTCTGCTCTGAGAAGATATTATAACAATGTTATATGTTCTATATGTTCTCTTCACAAAGAATAATAGCAAAAACCTGGGGAAATATTCTTCGGAACTTATTTTGAAACAATATTTACCAAGGATTGGGCAGGTCCCATATATTATAGCTAAAAGTTAAAATGAACTATATATATATATAGTGATGATTACTTTTTTTGCTTGAGCTGACACTTTAGGGACCAAATTTGGCCTTCAGATATGCATACACAACTTCCATTGGTGTTAGTGGCAGCTGTATACCATATCAGAGGCAGAGTCTGGCTCTTTAATGTACATGCTAGTTGTAGTAGTTACATGTAATTCATAATCTACCATCATTACTATATTAATAACATATTGACATTTGTGGACATAGATATTTATCTATTGATCACAACTGTATCATAATATAATTATATTATAATTTTGTTTGTCTTAGTTCTATTAATTACATCTTTTGATTGCTTATATGATGAACTGTCCATTTGTAGTGAAGTGACAAACAAAGTGTGGGTGTAGGAAATTAGTTAGAAATGAACAAATGGGGTAAAACTGAAACATTTTCTAAAAATGCTAATACAGAAGGGTCAGCTGCTGGAGTGCAGTACAGCCACTTTGGGCTTCACTGCCAGTGGTTTTTAGCTATAAAGGAAGCATACCTAGCACCAGAAGGATCACCCCAGTATAAGACATATGTTCGAGTAGAGTGCAGCCAGCATAGAAACTCCTTAAATCATTGCCCTTCTTGTTACTGACATAGGGAATGGGGCTAGAGGAAAAAAAACATGGCCAGAATACACCTACACTGCATTACCTTTGGCTGCTATTTCAACCTCTTCAAGCCACTAGTAGGCAAAGCAGATTAGAGCCAGCAGGTAGCTGGTTAAACAATCAGAGCTACTTTGTGAAGTGCTTTGAGATCATCTGACAAAAAGCATTATGTAAGTTAGGTATTATTTATTTATTATTCTGGGGAAAAAAGACTTTGCATACCTGACACAGAAAGCTCTAACCAATGCTCAAGCTTCTTCTGGACAGCAGACAGTTTTTCACATGAAGCAACAGAAGTCTGGCATCATTAAATTAGATATTTTCGTAAAACAAAGGAACTTTCAAAACAAAAGCTTTGTTACTTTACAACTAAATTTACTAAGGGCCATTTGAGAGGTGCTGTTAAGAAACAAAACACAAACAAAAACAATGGAAAAACATACAACGATTAAATAAATTCTGGCATAGCCTAACCTCCAAATCACACATGCATATGTGAGTATGCAGATACACCATTAAACAGAAAACTTTTAGTGACCAGTACCCAAACCAGCTTATTTTTGCCACTTCACAAGCCCCTGTACTTAAAAGCTTGAATACCTTATTCATAAAAAATTGTATCCAAAACATCAACGATATTTTACAACCAAAGTCTAGCTGCATCTATTTCTATCAGTCAAAGTTTCTGTAACCTCCATCAATTGCAGTCTGAATAAATTAATTCTATGTACCCTTAATTAGGTAAATAATCATTAGAGGCAAAGATATTCTTACATCATATGATAAAACAGTTCCCATTATATTAAAACAGAACTGTTCGTGTCAAAACAAACCATCAAACTTGATACACAGAACAAACAGTGTGTTTGTGTATATAGATATATTAAATTATCCAAATGTATAATACTAAAATGGTAAAGGATATAGTCCAGGGGTCTCAAACTCAAATGACCTAGAGGGCCACATGAGGACTAGTATATTGGGCCGAGGGCCGCATTTACTGANGTGCGATGCGGCGGCAGGGCAAGCAAGCAGGGAGCCTGCCCTGCCCCCGGTGCAGGTCGGCCAGGTAAATGGGCCGGGAGGAGCTCGCGGGCTGCATGCGATAGCCCTGCGGGCCACATGCGGCCCGCGGGCCGCGTGTTTGGGACCCCTGATATAGTCAAAGGAAAGACCATCATTAACTGAAGTAGTTAACAGTTCTACTCAATTCACACACTACAATGGAGCTAGAAATACATAATTTAGTATCTATATAGTTCACTAACACCTGAGTGCCTGTATTTTATATTCTTTCTGATGAATTCTTCTATCTGAGAGCTATCTTTTGAATATATTAAACTTGTTCTAAGCCTCTCTTGTGGATTTGTTGTAGCCATTTTTCTCCTTTGACCATGTACATTCTGCTGTGCAATTTGGGACTTCTACCATCTGTGCACACTTCATCACCTGTGTATTGTACACTTGTTGCTTCAACAAATTTCTTTCACATTAATGATACTTTTTATTTGCCTCAAGCATTAGTGAAAGCATTTTACTAGCTATTATACATATGAAAAAGCATATTGTTTTGTTTAACTGGAAATTGTCTTTAAATTTATTTTATAAATACTTTGAAAACATCTCTTCTTTCCAGCAAAGTTACCCATTGCCATTCATATGATAGATTAATAGATAAACATGCCAAAAGGAAAATGTAATTATCCTGCTAAGCCATCTTAACAAACCAGCTCATGATTAAAGTAAGCTCCCAGGTCTTCTGTAAGGGGAGAGAGTAAATTATGTCCATATAGAGATGTAAATCTCATTGAAAACCTGTTTCTGTTAACTGAGTACAAGAAATGTCAAAAGTCTGACCAAGCCTGGTTTGTTCCTTGATGGAGAGATGGTATCTCAATGTACAACAATTGGTAGGTGCCCTCAAACACCAATTTAAAAGAGCAATAACTGGGTCCATGAAATCAGGACAATAGGTTGGTCTGAAAAAGATGGGAACCATGTATTTGCTAAATTACCCACTGCAACAAACCAGAGCTGTGATATGGGACAATTTTACTTAATGCACTGAGCTTGTTCCCATTTTAGCCAATGGCAAAACTTCCATTGACTTCAAAAGGTACCACATTGGGCTATAGGAAGCTAAAACTTAACTATCAACACTAGTATAAAATGTAGAAGGGGGCTGGGATGGGGTGAGTTCCTCACACTAGCCCTGTAAGAGCTGGGTTGGCCGGGTGGGCCCATTCAGCTAATTAGGCTGCAAACAGGAGAGTTTTAGGCCAGAGGCAGCTGGTTGGAACAAGGCTCACTTGCGCAGGAACAGGTGGGACCTAGAAAGCCAGGTAGTGGACCTACAGATTAGGCGGCTGGGAAAGGTAAAAGGAAGGCAGGCAACAGTCACTCTGGGAGGAGGGAGAAACGTTTTGGAGCTGGTAGACCCAGAGAGAGAAGGGGAACCAACATGGTAGGAAGCAGTGCAGGGGGGGCAGAGGCGGCCCAGTACTGCTGAGCTGAGGGTCCCTGAACTGGAACCCATAGAAGAGGATTGGTCCGGGTTCCCCTACCAGCTACCAAGCGTGTGGCATAGAGCTGAAGCAGTGAATGGGAAGACTGCCTAGCACTACTGATGGACTGTACCATGGAAGGGGGCACACTGAGTGACCTAGCAGGAGGGCTAAGTCACAAAGGAGACATTGCAGGTCCTGGAGCGAGAGGAGGTGCAGACCAAAGTCAGAGTAATGGCATGTGTCACGGAGTGTGGGGGAGTCCGGGCCCTGTACCCCTGGCTTCCTGCGATTCACCATAACTCTCAGCCTGCCAGTAAAACAGAAGGTTTATTGAGACGACAGGAACACAGTCCAAAACAGGTCTTGCCAGCACAGACAACAGGATCCCCTTTAAGTAGGTCTATTTGGGGCCCCAGGGAGGCCCCGGCCTCGCTGGGAAGCCTAAGCCCCATCAGGCTCCCTCTTCATTCCTAGCCAGCTTCCAAGAACTGAAAACCCC